>VWZZ01000410.1:251073-445723 GCA_013399095.1 Psophia crepitans
GGAGGAGGAGGGGGCAGCGCGGTGGGTTTGCCCCTACCCGGCGGTGCCCGGCCCGGGGCTGCCGAGCATCCCCGCCGGCTCTGCCGGGGCTGCCTGCCTGCGGGTGTGTGGGTTGTGTGTATCTAGGGGCAGCTGGCGGAGGTGTCGGCCAGGGCTGGGTGATAGACATCGTTCAGAGCTGCAGTTTTCCACAGGAAATGGCAGCAGCAGCAGCAGCGCAGCTGAGCGCTCGCAAGCGAGATCAAACTTTGTTACATATGCAGCGGTTTGGCCAGGGGTTGCGTGGTTGGCGCTGAAATGCAGTCTTTCTGGACAGATTTCGTTCGTGTTGCTGCTTGTTTACCCAGAGCTTGACACAGATGCAACACGGTGATGCATCAGCTTCCTGGGGAATCGTGTTTGTTTCTTCCTTTTTTTTTTTTTTTCTTTAAAAACGAAGAGTCCCCTGTTTTTAATGAGTCAATCGTTCGGTAGAACAGGATCCCAAAGTTGACGTTTCTTATTTCAGCTCCCCCTGTTTGTCAGGGAAGGGAAGGGTAAATGGAACGGGTCTCGGGGAATCAGAGTTAAAATGGGGTGGTTTGCTCTTGCCTTCCCCTGAGCGTGCACAGGCACATGCAGGCACTTTCGTTAAGCTTGAATACAAAATACCTGTCAAGCTGAGATGCAAATACGGGGGGAAAAGGGAACTGGGAGAACAAGGATAACTGGAAGTCTAGATCGGGTCTACAGATAAGCCCTGTTAAGTTGTTACGGCCACAGAGGATGCATTACAGCTAATTATCTATTGTGTTGAGACACCTTCTCTCCTGTGAGGGACCCAAGGGAGGATGTGAAGCAGCAGCAGAGGAAAGGGGCAAATCCTCCTCCCCAGTGTGCAGAGATGCAGCTCCGCTGTATTCCTTGACCGGAGTAAAACCGGCAGAGGTTGTCCTCCCCAGAGGCTCTGCTGAACCTTCCTTCAAAAGGCATCTGCTGCCGGGGCCGTGTGCTGCAGGACCCTCGCGCTTCATTCCAGCGCTGCTGCGGGGAGGCACGTCTTCCCCAGGAGTGCCACCGATGTTTTTCCTCGAGTCCTGGTACTGTGCCTGCGGGTTTCCGATGGCACCGTGTTGCGTTTCTGGCATTGCAGCACTGGCTGTGCAGTCTCCTGCTGAGCCTTTCATTTTGTTTTGCAGATCTCTCTAACTCCCTCTGTATCAGCTGAGTGGATTTAAATGAACTTCGTCCTGACCCTCATTGATCTCCCTTCCAGGGACACCGTTTGGAGTTCTTGTCTCCATTTTGTTGTAGCTTTATACCTGGCACAGATCTCCTCGGTAGCTCAGTCCTGACTTGAGCAAATGGCATTTTCTGAAGACGTTCGAATCAGACCCTAACAAGTTGTCCATTTTGTTTTACCTCTCTCCCTGTGTTGTGGTTTCCTATGCCAATGACTGTAATGTTGTTTTGCTTTCTCACATCTTACAGTACGTAGTTTGACATCATCTTATGTATCAAGAGTCAGGCCTTCTCGTTACTAAAAGCCAGTTTTTATTGCTGTTTATGTTTATTTAGATTTAATCCAAAGACATGTTGCACTCTCTTAAGTACTTTCACGGCAACTAAACCAGCCATTATAAACCATTAAACACATCAGTCTGTTTCGTCACCAGTGAGATACGCATCTGTTTATATAGTCCTCACCATTTTAATGTCTGAGTGCTTCACGGTCGATTGCAAATGTTTCCTTCTCAGGCACTTAACAGGTGGGGAAACCTGATGTGGGAGATCTTGACCTGCTCAAAACTATTTGGGCAATATGTGGTAGGAGGCTAGGACTGCTAGAAGCTATGTCTCTGTGCAGTGGGGTAACCACAAGTTCATCCTTCCTCTCTACTCAGTACTTGAAACACCGTCATAAAGCAACTGAATAGGTAGCAGACCTCTCCTGCTATCTCTCTGCACTGCTGGAGGAGAAGAGACAGATCTCGTATGCTGGAGGTTTGATAAATCTGGGTGCCATTCCCCCGCTGGGTGGCATGTGGACACACAGGCACTGTAATCTGTGAGTTTGGTCCATCAGATGTGGATGAGAAGTGGTGGCTGGGTCCCTTCTGGAGGTACCATGGCCAATATATGAGTGAAGGAGCGGGGAAAGGAAAGCAGTGCAAAAAGCAGACCCCATAGCAGTACCTTATCTGCAGGTAGTTTCTTTGGGGGGAGAGGTGGTAGCTCTCTGGCAGGCAAATGTCAAACCTTCAAAAATTTTTCAGGTTAAAGTCCAGCCAGCCAGCAAAACAGGCAACCCATGAAGATCATGGAATGAAAGTATGCGAGGAACATGTGCATGATGTTGTCTGAGGTTGCTCTAATATAGTTTGTGAACATGAGTGTTGAGGAAGGTGGTCTGAGGATCTGCAAGACACAAGCCTTTCATGGCTTTCCCGTCAGCTGTGCAGAGCATCTAGTGATTTCAGATGAGGTTTTTTAGCCTGGTGTCATACACAGTCATCTTGGAAGCTGCTGAATAACATCCACATTGCAAGATAACCTTCTCCTTCCCATAAATGATGGTCATGTGCCTTCGGACAGAGGACGTACCTAAGCCGTTCTTTCAGTGGTACTTTTCAGCCTGCTGGGTTTGTTTCGGGTACATCTGGCCTGAGCTCATACAGTTGCCTTGACAGGAGCCATGCTCACCAACACGTGCCTGCTTTTTTCTCATGCAGGGTTGAAGGCACATGTAAGAGGGTGGTGGCACTCCTTCATGCGTTGTAGGCAGCAGGCCACATCTCCTTGATGAACCTCTTGACGGCCTTTTGTGTGGTACAGGAGGAGGGATGACAAAAGAGAAGCAGGCAGCGGTGCTGGGAACAGACTGCCTGGAATACACCAGCAGCTGCTGGCGTCGTGGCTGAGCTTATCCCAGTTAGTACATCAGAAAGAATAGACCTTAAAAGGATTCTGAGGTAGTAATTTCTCCCCCTCCCCGCGCTGCCCACCCCCCCCTAGAATTTTAATGTCATGGTTGAATGAAAATTAAAAACTTTACGTTTGGGATTTCATTGGTGCTCAAATGTTTCAATTACGAGCTGTGTCTGAACAGCGCAGTGCACATTTTACATCCTGTAACAGTCGCACGGAGTGTTATTTCCCTTGAAATACTGGAAGCAAAATATTGTGTACTCAATGCAAGGCAGTAAAAGCTGGCACCTCTGTGATTTAAGCTGTATTATTTTTGTTTCTTTATTGCTCATCAAACCCCTACTTTTAGGCCAGATCTGAGAGCTGCTTTGAGATGACTGGGATGTTTTCCCAGGTCTTGAATCCAGCACAAATCATCGGGATGCTTGGATGGCAGGTCCAAGTAGCTCACAGTCACCTGCACTGTATTATAAAGGTTCTCTTGTACCAGGTGAAGGAAAGGTATTAGACAACACTTAGATTAATACAGAGTTAAGAAAACAAGTTGTTTTTGTTTCACTGTTGGGGGTCTCCTTATCTTGTGTTGCAGGACTTGTGGTGGGAAGGGCAGAGGCCGGGGATCGTGGGCAGGTGGTTTTTGTGGAGCAGCCGGTATGCACAACTTGGCCTTGCCTGTTTGTGTACAGCTACTAAAAATAGTTATTTGGAACCCAACTGCATCCCTGTGGTTTCTTCCTATTCTTAATATTATTTAGAGTGGAAGACACAACAACTAGGAAGAAACCCAGTATTAGGTCAGGCTTGGCTGACGTGTGTCAGCTAACCTCAGTTTAACCTCAGCCACTTCTCCTAATCCAGGCGAACTAGAGGGACTCCAAGTAAATGAGCAATGGCAATATATTAGCACGGCTTAACCGAATCAGTTAATGCTTTTAAGTTCTGATACATATGTGTGTGTATGTAGAGACCATTCCCTTCCCTTCCCTTCCTGGGGAGCATACTGTTATCTGTCTGTTACTTCTCTGCTTTCTACTGTAATTGAACCATTCAAGATGCTATTATGGCTTTAGGGGCAACATGAAAATCAATCTAAAACTTATTTCAGCTAGGATGATAGAAGAATATTTGGAAACAAAGTGGAACTTCATGCCTTTTTTCCTGGGCTTTTCTTAACTGCAGTTTGAAGAACATCCTTTTTCCCCCCATTTCAGTCTCATTTTTTTCATTACAAACAAATTGGGAATACAGCTTGAAGTTTCTTATATGCTCCTGTATGTTATACTCAGGTGTCTCTGCTGTTGTGTTTTCCCTATCTGCTTCTGGGCACTTGAGATCCTTGCCCAAAAGTTAGTGGTGCAAAAATGATGTGTATTTTGGCTCGATTCTCTTAGCTGACAAACCTCCCAAGCAAACTTCCGCAGCTTCTCTAAAAGAGTTGTGCATTTGTACCCCCAGCCAGACAGGAGGGAGAGTCGCCTGCCCAAAGGACAGAAGGTTGTGCCTGGTCATGGCTTGTGGCCACTGATGCTGGTGGGACCTGGGATGGCAGTGGGGAAACCATGCTCCTTCCCTGGAATGGGGTGGGTTGCTTGAACCCAACAGTGGTGGCAGGAGCAGGACAGAAGGATGTTCACCATGTTTGTACTCGTTGCAGACCTCCGTTGCCGTGTAAGGGTTGAGAAGGAGCAATGGTGGCACTGGGAAGTAGAGACCCAGTGGGAGATTACTGTTTGACTGACTGCCTGATGAAGTTTTGTTTCCCTCTGGACATTTTTATTCATATAATTTGGTTTCAGTTATGAGTATGACATAGAGAAAAAATAATCCCAGAAATGGTTATACCAGAAACACCCAGAATAATCATAAAGATGATGTATGCCAATATGATTATTCCCTTTATCATGTTGGAAAGTACCTTAATAGCACTTATAGCTGTGGCCACGCTAGGGACTTTTAGGGCTGCAATTATACCACTTAGTTTCTGACGTAAACGAGATTTTGGACTTAACGATTGGGAAATATGACTGTATATACAAGGAGTATGTTTGGGAAATAACAGCATAATTTTAGCAGTCTGTTGGATTCCTGGCGTTTTTTGCTGAACGGTAACAGGCTTCATCTAGTCCTACAGCCGTCCTGTGAGCTGGTGGCACAAGGTGCAGGTGGGCGTTGGGGCCAACTTTGCACCTTTCCCTGGTGCTACTGCAAATGCTCTCTCTTCTGTAGCTGCTCAAAGTTACTATGAGTAACCACATTTAGTGTGTGGGCCTTTGTGCAGTGCATGTCAGACCAAGCTGCTGGTTACCAGTCAGAAATCTTCCATGTTGCGCAGAGTAAATGCCCGGTGGTGCACCAGCTGGGGACTTGGTAAAGCCTGCGCCTCTTTCTGGGTAGGGACCGAGTTCTTTCTCAGAAGCTAGAGGGAAGCTTTATGGTCTTCCCCCCGCCTTACCCTCAATGGAGATGTGACGGGACAAAGCTGTGCTCGATCAGATGACACCAGAGGAGGAGAGCGCTGTTTGCTGGAGCGTGTGGGCGCTGGGAATTAAATCCTCTGTCCGAAGTAATTTCCTCTGGCCAATGTGCAGTGCAAAAAGAGCGGGGGCTCCTGTCAGACAGCTTGCCAAAACTAGCATCTGCCACTCAAAATAGCTCTGTTGCTGGCCCGGTAGAGACCGCAGAAATAGCGGGGAGTGGGTGGATGGGGGAGTTTGTCACTGGGACGTGCTCTCTTGCTACGGAGATCACGAGCAGCAGCACTGCCACCGTTTGTGTCCCTGAGCAGGTTGGCCTGCGGTGGCCGCTTGGAGCCTGGCAGACCTCTCCTGGTTTCTCCTTTAACACCGGTTATCATTAACTGCTGGGCAGTGAAGTGAGCAGCTGCTCAGTGTTGTGTGCTGATTTTTCCACTGCTGTTGCCCCCTAAACCTCCTGTATGATCTTTGTGGTGTGCATCAGTGCCTGCTCACTTTCCCGGTCTCATCCCGGTTTCAACACATCGCTGGTGCCTCACTCAGTCTCCCAGGCTGGGCCGTGGTGTCTGACCCTGCCAGTCCCTCCGTCCCACCCGTGGCTCTGTTGGCAGGGTGTTTTCCTTTGCCGCAGGCACAGGAGGCTTCAGCAGGGTGTAAGGAAAAAGTAGGGTGTTTTTTTCTTCCTTGGCCTTTCTCCTTGTTTTCTTCCTCACGAAAAGCAACTTACTGCACTGTCTCCATGTAAATCTTAAATTATAATTGTTAGGGACCTGCTAAGTATTTTAAAAGACATACAGATGGAGTCAAAATTACCCCAGAGCTTGTGCAGTCAGCTTAACCTGTAGTTACTTTGCCAGAGGTGTTCAATGGGGACAGCCTGGAAAAAAAATCCCCACAGGCATTATAGAGGACTATGCCAGGCAAAGCCTCAAATGCAGGTTTTGATCTGTCCTCGCTTTAAGGGATTTCCTACAACAAAGTCTTCCTATAAGTGGGCTCAGCATGGCCACATTTGTCTGTCAGTGTGTAGGCTTCCCACTTTCCCAGAAGGTAATACAGCAATCCTGCTGTTGTAGGCTGTGAGGAGATAAAATCTGGTGGTCAGTCACTCCTTTTACTTTCCATAAAAGCACGTCTGTCTTCTGTAAAAACAGAAGAGAGGGGGCCACTGATCAAGTGAAACGAGTGAGTGAGGAGGCAGCTGTAGGCTCTTTTTGGTAGCAGGAGTGAGGAATATGTTCCTGGGAGAAGCTGAAGAACAAGGGGCCATCGCCCATGTGGATCACATGAGCAGCATGGCTGGGTTACAAGCACTTATACTGATACCTTGCTGAGGCTGCAGAGGCCTGTCTTGGTTATTTTAATTGATTTAACCTGTTATACTGAAGTGATGTTTTTGAATCATCACACTCCTTTACCATGGTAGTTTGTGGGCGAGGAGGAAGTTGCATAGCATGGCTTATGGGACGTGACCATTTTCTTGGGCTCCATTCAAGCGGTGCCTGTCATCTTGATGGTATTTTAATCTCTTCCTTGATTCCTATGCTCAGTTCATATTAAGCAGTACGCTTTTTTGGTGTAATTGATCCTGGAAACAAGCCAGGAGGTTTTATAATATGGTCCTGTAAGAGAACTGTTGGCATCATGTGGTAAATAAGTGGACCAGCTTGGGGGCTGAGAAGGTGCTTGGGCACTTGCAGTTTCCCACCAGGATTCTCTTGGTTCAACACTGATAAAAAAACAAATGGACTGTATTTGGAGTTAAATGATGCTGGATTGCTAGTAAGGAACAGGAAGAAAATTACAACACTCGTACCGCCAGGCCTCAGGAGAGGTAACCATGCCCCTGCTGAACTGAGCTGGCAGTGCAGGTAAGGGAGGAAGGACTTGTTCACCCCATTCAGTTCCGGGCCATTTACAAACACTGTGTTAAATGGCATCCTTCTTGTCCAAAAATTTTGGACCAGATTCTGGTCCTGGTGGCTCTTATGCAGACTCGGTGTAAATCTGCTTGATGGCGGTTGGTTGTCTGTCATCAGTGAGCGTAACAGACCTGCTTGGTGGGAACTTCGCTGGTTTGACGCTTCGGGACTGGCCTCTTCCTACCCTTGTGCTGAAGGCAGTAATGGATGTTGATGCGGGGATTTTTCGAAAGATCTGTGGAAGTGCAGGAGATAGATATAAGCTCTTTTCTCCTGGTGTTGTAAGGCAGCTGAAAGCGAAAGTGCAGGGAGGGATCAGTGCTGCAGGATGCGTGGGAGGCGGGATGCTCGCCAGGAGATAGGAGCGCACGGAGGCACTGCAGCCCAGCCGGGAGGGATGGGTAATACCTTTGGGTCAGCAAATTCACAGCCTGCTCCCAGAGACCTTACATGGATAGATCTTGCTCATGTGAACAGCACATGGACTTCATGTGGCCATAAAGGTCTTGGGACAGGCTCACGAGTGAGCGGGCAAACAGGAACCCCCAAGAAGATTAGGGAAGAGGCCTCTTCAAAGACCGGATTTCTGTCCTTGAGTGCTGTGGAGTAGCACCTGGACCTGTGAGAGTCTGAGGCTTTAAAAATTAATAAAAACACCCTACTTTAAAATTGCAGTGGTATGAAAGATTGCTCCCAGCTGGGGGAAGTGAACAGGGCCTGGGTTGCAGCAGAGGTGTGGTGAAAGCACTTGCATTTTCAAGGCGGTCAAATGATTGGAGGAAACTTTGCATCCCGCAGTGTTTCGCAGTTTCTCTAGCCCCATGGTAGTCTTGGATAAACACTGCTGGGCTGTAGTGCCTTTGCTAATATATTGTGTTTGGCTGTGAACAAGGAGCTAAAGGGAGGGAACGTTGGCTTTTCCTTGCAGAGGGCTGAGCAAGCTTTGCAAACTGCTCTCAGGGATGTTATCTGGCAGGGAAATAGAAAAATAGAGGCTGTGGGCCATATCCAGTCCCCAGGCTGCAGGTCCTTTGCCCCAGGTGAAGCATCTTTGCTTTGAGGTGATAGAGAAGCAGAGGACGTGGCCATGTTGCCAGCAAGGCAAGCTGCCACTGGTGAGGTGGGCCAGATGCCCGGGGACTGATGCTGGACTCCCAGCCCTTTGGTGGGAAGTGCTGCCAACAGAAAGGGGAGAGATGTCAGAGGTTGGAGTAGTTTTGGGTACCCTCTGAGATGCTTTTTATGGAGGATGCCAAGATTTTTTTTGTAACACAGGAGTGGTTTTTTTTTTTTTCTGTGATACAGCATGCCAGTGTATCACAGAAATTAGTTTCACTGAATCACTCACTGTAAATCTAGGTAGATTAATTTTGCTCTGGGTTGGTACCAAATTAAAGAAAATCCTGAGTCAAAGCTGTAGGCCCAGATTTAGTTTCGCTAAAAATAAGCTTTTTCAAAACGTATAGATCGATATCAGTACTTCACTGCAGATACTTATTTGAAAGGGCATTTTTTTTCATTGTTTTACTGGTTCACAGTGTTCAGCTTAAAGACTGCAAAGTGAACTCTGCTTGGCACAGCCTGTAAGCCCTCGCGCTAACTGGCTAGCCTATTTCCTCTGGCCCACATAAGAAAAATCCTTAAAATAGTCCAGCACTGTATATTTTCGAAAGAAATTAGATTTAAAAAATTAAGAGCTTCGGTCTAATTATCTGGCATGTTCTCAGTAAGAAGGAGGGTTTTAAAAATACTCAATTCCTTTAACATGGGCGGGGGGGGAACCCAAACAAAAAAGCCGCCTCTCAGTAGTTAGAACCTGCTGTTCTGCTTTACTTATTAGCTAGTTCTTCATTATACCACCATGGTCAAAAAAAATTGCCTTGTGCATCAAATGGTTTTGGATAGTGAAAAGAGTTTTGTAAGCTGAGTGAATGCAAGGGCAGACACCAGCAAAGTGCAGACTATTTTTAACGAAAAATTCCCGCCTGTGTGAACGCACGCGATGCCTTGCCTTCCATCTTAAAGAGCGTGTTTGGTGAAGCACAGGTAAGACAAGCAGGAGTAATTTTGACTATTTTACAGGTTTAAATGTAGGAGTGAGATAAACACTTACCTAATGCAAAGGACGCTGAACTTACGTAGCAGTGTTCTTGCAGATGAAAACTGGGAGCCAAGGTAGATAAGTCGGTGACGCTGTCTGTCTGACATAGATCAGCAGTTAAACTGTGGTGGCTGAATGCTTCTAAAGCAAGATTAAATACAACAAGAGAAAAATACCCCAGCCAAAGCTTATTCCCCCTTAACCACACAGATAGTCTAATTGATTTTCAGGATGGATATGGGCTGTCACCTCTATTTGGCACATAGAAACTGGGTACGCGTGGGATAATTGGTGGGTTTTATAAGGAGACTGGTAGTGATGAGAGCCGTCAAACTGCCAGAGCAGATGGGGATGCTGATGTCTGCTGGCTGTGCCTCCTCTCTGCTGACCAAGTATGTCACGGGAAGAGAAGGGCTCCAAACAGACCTTGAGGTTGTAGAGAGACTCAGTGATTATCAGACGGGTGGGAAAACACCACCTTATCAGGGCTGGTGAGGTTCTATCAAGACACCTTTAATTAGAGACTGTGTTGGTGTGAGGCAGAAGCTGGTGAGTCACAAAGTGTTTTCTAAGGTTTTGGGCAGGCCCTGGGTGCTCAGGTGTTGGCCGCTATCGCAGGTGGCTTCTCTTTCATTCAGAGCGAGGAGGCACAGCCCTGGCAAGGTTTTTCTTTGGAAGGGACCCCGCCACCCCTACCCCTGCCTTTGTCACGATGAGATGGCTCTGATTTGCCCAACCTAGGGCTATGCTTTGGGACTCCTTGGGAGTTCACCTGGAACACTGCTGCCTGCTTAATACCTTCTTCTCATGCAAACAGGGCAAACACGCCCAAACTGCGAAACTGGCTAGAAAGCCGGTTGCTGAGCAGAGTTAGACCTGTACTGTCAAAAGGAGCTGCAAGGCCCACGGGCAGCTTGTGCAATCCACGTTGCATACTCCCGACAGTGCTGCCGATACATCCCCAGCTGGAACAAGAAGGTGCTGTGGACACACTGGGGTCTTTAGGGTTGGGATTCACACCTCTGGTAGTGTCTGAATTAGATGAGCCCCTGGGAAAACATCCATTTAGGGGGTAAGGACCACATTTAAGGGCAGAGGGGTTGAGAAAATGAGTTAATTTACTTTTCCCCTTGACTGAGGCTTGAGGAGCATCATGGGGATGAGTTCTGATCTTGTTTCCCGTGAAGGTTCACAGTGCTGCTGGCGTTGCACCGATGCACTGGGTATTGGCTGTGGCAGAGGGAAAAATGAGAACAATTCGGCAGCCCCATGAAACATCCTCGGAGCCTGGAGTAATTAGTTCAGTTTCAGTAGCCTCATTTCCAGACAGAGAAAGAATAGGGCAAACAGCAGAAAAGGTAATGAAAGTCAGGGGGCCCAGGGGGAATATTTGGGTATGGCGACGGTCGACGGGAGTGACGTTATTTGGTCCAGAAAGAAGGCACCCAGGAGAAGCTGCAGTTGCACCGTGCAAGAGATTGAGTGGCAAAGCAGGAACTGATCAGCCACTTTTTTGCAGAGAGCTAGTGTGAGAGAAGATTAAATGAAACTGACAGAAATTAGATTTCAATTATCTTTAAAGAGCCCTCTCCTTTTTGCAGTGTACTGGGGGTTTGTGGAGCTGAATGCTGCAGGGAGTGACTGGAAAGTGATTTTCTGAGGTTATGCACGTGAAGGAGAATGTTTCTAAAGATTATATTAATAATCTCTTGTATTAATAATTGCAGAGGAAGTACTGTTTCATGTTGTAGCCCAACCTTCACTTGGACAGCCTTCCCAGGCATTGCACAAGACGTGGTGGGCGTTCTTGGCCTTCCTCTGCACTGCAGAACCACTCACTGCTGACTGGGCGCTCTGCAAACAGAGGCCTCTGCCTGCAGTATTGTTCACATGGATAAACTTTATTCGTTTTCAGTACTCCCATGAATTAGTAAGAGCTGCAGGACTGAATTATCTACTGTTCTGAGCTCCTTTCATTATAACTTCTTTAGGTTTTCTTCTGCAATTTTGACATAGGCAAATCTTCCTTTCCTGGCTTTCATATGTGCACTCTGCGTTAGGAGGGGTGACCCTCTAGATAGAGCTGCTTTTTTTTCCCCCCCTTGACTTCAAAGAAGTTCAGTATTTACATAAGCAGCTCGCTAATTTACTGCATTCTGGCTTAATCTCTCTCAAATGCCTTTCTGAAAATAGTCTGTCCAGATGAGGTAAAAATATTCACTGCTGAAGCAGAGTATGTAGAAATAGCTGTAATTTTGAGTTGTATCAAATAGAAACCCAAGCATTTGCATTTGATTAAGGACAGGTGTTGAACTTTTTGCACAGCTGTTTTTTAGGTTGTTAACTGGAATTTTTGACCCACTGGAAAAAACCCTCACTAATTCTGGCATCGGTGCTATGGCGTTGTGAACTTAGTCTTCAGTAGGAAGAAAGATGCAAAGCACCGCTTCGTTACACTGGCCAGTTACATCAATAATGTAATGTCTTGGAAGGAAGATAATGGGCCATAATGGGGTAACCAGTGTGCTTACTGATACCGTAGCACAATTAATTGTGGCTTTCCTGGAAGCTTTTTCCATCTTTGTGTCACTCGGCAGACTCCTGTTTCACTTCTCCAATGCTTGACTAAGGTTCAGCTTGCCACCAGCCTTCCCCTCCATGGGGGAAAATAGTATAGTCTCTCCTAGACCTTTTGCTTCCATAACACTTCCAGAAATGCAGGTGTAAACGGCCATCCCTTGTGCTGCGGTCCTTGACCAGTTAGGGGAAATCTGTCCGTGAGCTGGAAGGTTGCCGAGGGAGGTGAAGGAACTGACAGCCATGTGCAACCACATAAATCTCTTTTTCTTAGAAACTAGATAAAAAATGCAACTTCCCATTTTGCAGGGATTTTGAGAAATTATCTTCATGTGCTCATTCATATTTCTTGTAAACTTGATAGTCATGCTTGTGTCACGTACAGAAGACAGACTTACAGGAACTGCAGCTCGGGCTTCAAACTTGGTGGTTTATAGGCACCCCCAGGATCCTGATGTCTTTGGCAGGCAAAGGTTCTGTATCTGGGCTCCAAGATGTGTCCTGCTTTCTTCGCTATGTATGTTCAAGGTGGTGGATACAGAATAGGAGGGAATACATTTCTTAAAGGACTTCATAATGCACCTTTGTCCCACACTTTGAAACTGAGCATGACGTTTCTGAAATGGGTTTTAAGTGATGGTTGTCCATTAGAAGATTTCTTTCCTGTCATGAAATGAAAGAATTCTTCGGTTTTATCTTTTAATTTGTTATAAAAGAGCCAAAACAATACATTCAATCATTTCATAACCACATGCTTTCAAAACTGTGTTTATCTGATCTTTTTGCCGCAGAGGATAATTGGTTTATAAAAAACTTAAGTATTTTCTGGTAGCGGGTTACTTGCTTTTTCACATGTATGTAGCAGCTTTGTTTTAAAAAGACTGCCAGGGAGAGGTCATACTTGAGTTCACAGAAGTGACAGTGTGCATTTAAAAAGTGGGACACTCTTTTTATGTAGCATAGAGAAGCAACCGTAGGTATCTGTGTGATGTGGACTTGGGGCCGGGACGTACCGGGAAGATTTCCCATTTAATTACCTGAGAGGAGCTTGCCCTTTCACAGGATTTTGCTGGAATTTTGCTGGTGGCACTTTCTGTTAATAAACATGTACCTCATTACCTGAAGATACTAGGTACAGACATACATTTAGTGTATTGTAGACTACCTGTAGCCGTAAGTCCCCAAGGGCATAGCCCGCTAATGGTGGTGGTGGAGTTTCCTCCCCTGGAACAAGGGGAAGCTTCTTATGGGCTCGGGCCACAAGCCAGCTTTACTTTTTTCTTACATTTGCTACATGAATTTGGTGTCAGCTTTCTTCCAAAGAGGACAAAATCATAATTTATTTTATTTATAGAGCTGTGTGATTTATACCCTAAGATATGTCTCAGTGGCTTCAAATTACAGAGAAGTATGGAAATACTGGCTGATTTTTTTCCTTTATTCTGTCCATAGACTCCAAGCTGCAGGTCCAAGCCTAAATCTCAGCAGCTGGTAATGAAAGCAGAATTTAGTTTCATGGCCTCAATTCTTGCTGTACGTTTTTCCTAAATTTCTGCTTCATAATATCTGATGAGGATGGGCCGCAGTGATCTTCCTTACACTTACCATTATTGTGAGAGAAAGTGACTTCAGTTCCGTTTAGGTCAAATGTATTATCAGACAGATCTATTGGTTTAAGAATGGAGAAGTTCCACTGAAGTCAATATAGCTGTGTTAAAAAATGAGGGGAAAAAACCCCCCCAGAAACAACCCACCAAGTGAGTCTGTGACCTGATGTCTTCTCAAGTTATTGAGAGTTGACCTAGAAAAGATACATACATCCTTCTGTTAATCACTGTGTTTTACTGTGGTTTCTGTTTCTGAAGTGTGCTTGTCAGAGAAAAAAATCTTATATTTGAACTTTCATATAGCACTTCCCTCCTTAGACAATTTTCGGCGATCCCACCCCTTGTGTTTGAAGCACCTCTGTTGGTGGAAGCTGTCCTTACAACACACATGCTTGAAATACCTCAAAGTGAATGAGGGAGGGGGACATTAGCACATAGTATTTCAGGGCTTTGGCATCCCACCCTTTAGACAGGGCAGCTTAAGGGATGCTATCCAGATCTAGCAAATATGCTGCAGCCTGCTGCCATCAGGTTGCCTGACGCCTTCTGGTCAACGGGAGTGATTCTTCGACAAGGGGTCATTTCAGGCAGTCTTGCTGCCTTGGGGTGCTGGATAAGCTCTTGGCTAGTTGACAATTTGCCTCTGTTTTACATGTGTAAATGTAGTGTTTGGAAGCACCGCCTCCATTGAGCATGCACAAACCAACCTTGTACTTGTGCATGTATTTTAGTCTGAGGATGCTGAGGTTTGCTGTCACCTTACTGTTGGTGCAGGAGAGCCCCCGTGGGTGAGTGCAGCTGTACCCACTTCTGGTGGTAGTCAATTTGATGCTTCTCATTTTAGTGTAGCATCCATGCGCCGCCTGACTGTGGGATCTCTTTTCCCCTGACTGTTGGGAAGCTGGGAGGGATGTAAAGCAGGGGTGGGTACTGCCTTCGCATATGGAAATGCCACGTCTTCTGGCATGCCCAGCCTGGCTCAGTGCCCTGCTCCAGCCCTCGGTTCTGCCGGGTGGAAACCGTACAGAGCTTCTGGGTAGCTGGGGTCTCTGCATTCCTTTTTCTTAGCCGTGAGTCTGTCTCAGGAGGCTGATGGGGAACCTGTAAGGAGGTGCTCTGTTTGGTGTCTAACTTTCTGTCTCAGTTACCAGGATGCCTGGCTTTAATGTCTTCAAGGGCAGTGCGTTGGAAGCCTAGTAGAAAGCAAAAGCTTAAGTGCTTTGACTTCTTGCTCTTCCTTGCAGAGAGAGACTCCTCCTTTCAGCCCCATGCATTGTGTAGACAGTCACTTCTGAAGCCTAGCTGTTTCCAAAGACCCAGAGCCAAAGAGGAGGGTCTCTGGGAGGTGACCTTCACTGCCAGTGCTGTCTCCTGCCTCA
The DNA here is from genome assembly GCA_013399095.1 of Psophia crepitans. NCBI lineage: Eukaryota > Metazoa > Chordata > Aves > Gruiformes > Psophiidae > Psophia > Psophia crepitans. The sequence goes on from VWZZ01000410.1 coordinate 266,041, forward strand.
GCTCGGCAGTGCTGGGAGGCTGGCGCGATCCGTCGGGAAGCTCCGGCGGGAGGTATGTGAACTCTGAATTTTTTCCGAGACCGCAGCAGAGCCTTTGCACAGCAGCTGATTGCATTCAGAAACTCTACATCTTTTTATTGCAGCGGAGGGAACCAGAAGGCTTAACGAGTCCTGTTGGCTCCTCCAGAAAAGGAAGGAGGGATTTATGTTGTTCTGTAGGCCTTTAAATAAAAAGAATAAAAAGCAAAATACGTTTTCTGACTCGTGCAAAGTGAATGTCTAAACTCAGTGGAAACTGAGGGGAGATTTATGCATCGTCTCCTGTCCCGCGCATACCTGAGTAATTCCTTGAGAGAAAGTAAGGGGTAAGGAAAGTGGCAGATCCCTGCAGGAGTGGCAACTACTGTGCTGTGGGAACATAGGATGTTGCCCCTTCTGTTCTTGCACACATGCACTGAACCTTTAAAGACACCTGGAATCAGTGTAAGGGCCAAGACACCTATCCAGAAGAAAACACGTAAACAAGGGGGAATAACTTTCTTCTCCTGAGAAGATGCCATTTGGGTGTCAGGATCAATACTTGCTCCTGAATCAAAACAGACTCTTCCCTTGCAATGAATCATTAAGTTGCTGGGAAGCACGTGTGCCTGTATAAGGGTACCTATGTTTGCATTGCATGGATCTGAATTTGCCTAAGATTTAAATATTCGCATTTGTATTTCATTGCTTGCTGTCTACTGTGAGACCAAGCTGCTGGAATTGTGCGTGTGTGTGGAAGAGAAAATACATCTAGCCAGGAGCATTGTGGAAATTCAGAGATCTGATTGACCAACTAAGTTGAATTTCAGTTTTGGTTGCTCAGGAGTACCGCAGTGAGTAGCTTCCATACCTGCTCAGCTCAGGACCCCCTCAAAATGCAGGTAGCAGATATTTTAGCAGGGCCAGTTGTTGATAGTACTCAAAGAAAAGCACAAAGTTGTTAGTGCATGGGTTTGGCTAATACTGTGCTGCCCACATTTGAAAACCTGACTCAGTATCTGCCTCCATGGTTTGCAAGGTGTTGATGGTACCTGAGGCATGGTGCTGCGCCATGGCCTTGTGGGGTGTGTGCTGGTGTGCTCTGTTCAGCGAGAACGGAGTCAGGCCTGTGGTAAATACAATAGTCAGCAAGTGGTGAGGGTGGACCGTGAATCTGGAGTAATTCTGTCCTTGCAGTATTTCAGTGACATGCCCGTAATTGCTTCTTTAGTCATCGTAGATGTCTGTTGGGTTTGTGATCTGTAAGAAAATAAAAGGGAGGTGGGAAGGAATATAATAATGTTCCTGTGACAAAGGCACTCGCAGAATTCATATGTGGAGTGATTTCTGGAGGCTCCTTCCAGTCCTCCTCTTCTGTGCCTCTTCACTGACTGAGCTCTGTGGGAATTAAAGTTTTCCTCTGTCTTGCCCTTCCTCAAGTAGTGGCTGTATCTTGAGTCTGATAGTCCCGTGTTTTTTGTTAGGCTGACGCTGTGCCAACTACAAGTCTCTGCAGCCGCAGTTGCAGCAGGTGATACAGTATTGGGTGCTGCCCTCTGCCACATTCACTCCTCCCTCGTCCTCATCCATAAACTCATGGCTAGGTTGATTTTGAGACTGAAACACAAAACTGGAAGGAGGAAACCCTTGTGCCCCATCTAATGCAGTATCCTTAGAGTAGTGCAGTTAGAAACCACAGCGTATCCGCTGCCCTGCTCTCCTCCCACTTCTTTCAGGGGTGGCTGGAGGGAAGGATGGGCTTTGTGCGGTACCCAGGAAGGTTGCAGGAAATCTGTTCAGTGTTTGAGACCTTCACCAGCCATCGAGGCCAGTTGTCTATTTTTACCCGTGCATATGCTGCAGGAAAATAAGAAGGGTGGATTCTTAAACAGGCATTTCCCAGCAAATTGTCTTCCCAGTACCTTTCTCTTCAAGGTGTAAACAGTAGACATGAAAGCAGTGTCAAAGCTAACAGTGGGTGAAGGTGACACATAAAAGTGCTCTACTCTGTTTGACGGTAGCAGGAGCTGCAGTGCATTTGACTGGAAGCAGTAGCAGCAGCTGTCTCTCCTAAGGGACCTGTAGCAGTGTCCCATCTGCCATCATTCCTCTCAGGCACGCTGCACTGTGGCCTTTTACCTGCATTGGTGCTAGACCCTTTCCTAACGATGTCCAAGGCAGTAATCCCAGGTTCTCCCAGGAAGCGGCTTCTTCACAAGGTTTCTGCTTTAGTTCTAAATTTGGATCATGAGGTTTCATTTCAAATCTGCAGACTGTGGGAAGCAGTGGGGCTGATTTGGTATTTTTGCCTGAGACACAACATCCAGCTTGGATGTTCCTTCACCATCACTGTGATGCATCTTTGAAATAAATTGTTAAAACTGAAACTGCGTGTTGGGAGGTCTAACCTGTTCCCCTTTCACAGAAGAGGAGGTTGCTGGAGTGACAGTGTCATGTACCACGTGTAGTGCAGCACATTGCTAATTACTGCGCATGGGCACAGGCAGCCCCATTCCATACATTCTCGTTTCTGTTTGCTACTCATCAGGAGTCATCGTGCTGCTTGTGTGGTCTTTGGTGCTCCCCATGTATCGTCTGTAGGGTGGGCATCTGCAAGAAGGTGGTGGTTACTTCGAGTTAGATCTAAGCAGGCATTTCCTCCCTCCTGCTATTCCCTCAAAGTTTCAGACTTTGCTGGCTTCAAAAATGTGAAATACCTACAAGTACAGCTGTGGAGAATTACAGGCAGCCGCTTTTGTTGGGAATCACGACCTGATGCAAAATAAAGTTGGGGACACCAGGCTGTGCAGTGCAGTCCTGTCAAGAATTAAAGGATGGTTGGGAAATAGAGAGCAAGTGTGGGTATATATAGTGTATTCTTGAAGGTGACCAGTAAAGTGCTTTAAAAATGGAGTTGTCCCTTTAACAATATGCAAACAGCAACAGGAAAGGGAGCGTTTAGTCACATACTTCTTTTTTATATATATATTTTTAAAACCTCTGAAGTTCCCCGAAATTGCTGCAGCAGGCTGTCCCCGCTGTGCTGCGGTGCCCCAGAATGCTCTGATGTCCCTGGTGCCCCACTGGGCGACTGATCTACCCCATACAGGTTCTGCGCAGTGGTGGTTGCGTATTATGAGATGGCACAGCTTAGCATGGCCTATGATCATACTATTTTATATCCTTTTGAGATAATATATACGGAAATGTTTTTAGAAATAGTGAAAAACTGTTGCTCTTTTTAAGCAGTGTTTTTCCATCCTTCTTTCCAAATTCATTCTTTTTTCCAGTGAGTGGAAAGGTTGAAATGAGTGGAGATAATTGCCTCAGCCATATGGGCCGGCCAGCAGACCAAGTGTATGCGCTCCGTAGTCTGGTATTTTCATTTTCTAGTTCCCATCAGTGCTGCTGAAAATACTTTGCTCTTTAGATGCTCTTGGTTCTGCTGCTTTGGAATGATGTGAAATGTGTCTGTAGCATTTTGCAGCTTTTAGCTTTTGCAGTTTGGTTTCTAATGCCTGAGTTGTCTCCATTTTCTCTTGATGTCTCTTCTCTCTCATCCTTCAGCTGGGCTGGAACTGGTGGTGTGCTGGGACGCTGGAGGAGTCACAAAGGTTCTTTCCTAACTGGGCCCACAAAACATTCTGGTAAATCGGAGCTACTCAGCATGGTTGTATGGGTTAGATGTAAACTTTTAACATATATAACATCCAACTGGTTTGGGAGGTTAAGGGATAAAGCAAATCACCACCCTAGCACCAGTGGAGGAGGTATAAATGGTCTAGGGTGAGTTTTTTTGTCTCCTCTTCTACTTCTGTGCTTTGTAAATGGTTGCTGAATATGTATGGTGCAGCAAGTTACTTCAAAACATCGTTGGACTGTGCAGGTAGTTAAAAGGGAAATTCATGGCGACCATCTTGAGTGAGTCCATGTACTGTCACTGGAAGATACATGCTGATACAGGCCCAAAGTTATTCAAACTGTATTTCCAAAGACTTTCCCTCCCTTTTGGTTTTCTGCTTTCCCAGCCCCGTGGCTGCAAGAGCCTCTGATGTTGACCAGAGCCTTGGAAAGATGCAAAGATGAAGGAAGTCAAGGTGATGGGGAGGGGATGGCTTCCTCCTGCAGTTCGTTTGACGATGCTGCTGGTAGGACAGCTGGTGTCGAGGCTCATTTCTACCGAAGGGCTGGTCTTTTCGGCACTGTTATGCAGTGATTTCTTAAGAGCATGTGGCCAGCGTCTCCTGATACATCATCTGGCATCGTCTGTAAGGTTGGCTGATGCATCACCTGGCTTTCTGGGAAGGATGCTTGATGTTTGCTCTTGGAGAAGCTGAAGGAGTCCCAGAAACTTCACTGAGAGTGGAGAGAAAGGCAGCTGAAGAGAGACATGGGGAGCAGCCTAGCTTTTGATAATCCCTGACTAAGCCAGCTGGCACCAGGCTTATCCCCCGAGTTGCTGATAACAACAGTTGGAAATAGCCTCTCTGCAAGGCCCGGGACTTCCTGAGAAGTCAGGTTATGGGTAGATGTACTGCAAATCTATCCTTTCAGCCTTCGCTTGGAAATGCCTGTCATCTATGAGCAGCGGGGTGGGGGGGAAGGTATTTTCACGAGGGCCATGAACTCCATAAAGAACGGGTGAGCCTGAATAAACTTGTTTCCCTGTTCCTGTCTCAACAAGGTAAGCTGCCTTTCAAAAACACAAAGCAGCAGGCGCTTGCAGTTACTCTTCCACGAAACAGAAATATCTGTGTTGTGAGCCTTTTGATCGACAGCTGCTGCTAAGTGCCTTATAGCTTGCGGGGGCTATCGAGCGAGTCATGCAGAAGCCGTGGCAAGTGTCAGGTGTTGGACCTGCAGTCAGTACATCCCTTCAGAGCCAAGGGCATGATGATGTGGGGCTCCAGTCCCCTCCCGTGTGCGTTAGGCACTGGTTGGGAGGCAGAGGGATGAGTTGAGCATGATGGGGAGTTCCCTGAATGTAATGTTGCAGGGAGCTGTTGCTTGGTTGTGTGTTATTAAGGATGGTTTATTTACCAAGTACTTCCTCAGGCAGGGCGGATAATGTCAAATAAAAAGCAATTTTGAGGTACGGTGCCAGCAGAGGAGCTGTTTGGGTAAGTGCCAGGAAGCCCGCACGCTGGCAGCATGGTCTGAGACTGGCTTACCGTAACCTACAGAAATATTTTTTTATTTTTTTTTCCAAGCTGCTTATGATTTTTCATCTATTGCATGTTATCCATCCCTTCAGTGCTATGTATTGCTATTTTCAATTGTCTCCACTTCCTCTTCTGTCCCTGAACTATAAACGAATTTCCTCAAAGGCCCCTGTGCCTCTTAAACCTGCTGATCCTCTTGGTGGCACCTCCCTGGTTGTGCCTCTCTCCAGCCCTCCCCAAAACCTGCACCCTTTGGCACAAAATTGTGCCTTGAGTCTGAACGAGGGCTTATCCTTCCTGAGTGTGAGTGTCTCCCCTGCGGGCTCATTGCATGGTTTCACTGAGTCTTCCCCCATGTTGGTGGTTCTCCATCACCTGGTGCCCTCCTTAGCGCTCATCACAGTGAAGTAGATTTTCTTACCAGGCTGTAAGAGGAGGGCTGGAGCAGATGTGCATCAGTCCTCTTCCTGTCATCAGGTGCTGTTTGCTACCTTTTGTAAATGTGATTTGCTTGATATTTCTGGCCTTTTAAAGTAATTTTTTGTAAAAACATCCTGTATCAGCGTTTTTCGTGTGATAGCATTTGGACATCTAGTGGTTCTGTGTAAAGGTTGTGGGTGCTATAGGAACTTCTTAATCTTCCACCAGTATTGTGAATAGTTAAAATTTTGCATTGAAATATTGTGAGAAAATGTATGTTCTAAATTGTCAAATGCGTAGTTTACGCACATTTCTGATACATCTGGGTTATTTAAGCTCACGTTAAGCGCACTAACAGAAGATGTGGATCTGTGATTTGCATGGGTGACTGAAAATCCCCAGGGCCTGTTCCCTGTGGTAATGCTGGTCTCCAGTGGAGAGAGTCCACCATCTGAATTCAGTTTTGAGTTCTTCTAAATCACTCTTCATAACCAGCTCCTCCATCTGGCAACCTGAGGTCTGACTGTGCTTCGTGATTTATGGTTCCTCTGACAGGAGCAGTGGTTTGCTTTCCAAGACGAGCTGAGAAGGTCGTTATCCCTGTGTGCTAAGTGAGCGCCTTTCCTAAGAGCATGAGTTCACACTGTGACGGGATTGGGTTCCAGCTCTCCTGAGCTGAATCTGTGGTAACTGGTAAATGTTGCCCAGATTTACACCAGCATAGGTGAGCATAGACTATGACCTGGGACTTTCCCATTCTTTCTGGTTTTGTGGGGTTGTTGTTGAAAGCATAGTCCTCCGTGTATGTTTGTATTCCCATAGGAATAAGTAGTGAACACTGCTTAATTAATTTAGGATTCATTCCCTCCAAAACACTTGCATGTTTGGAAGACATTCAGGTTTCTCTGGGCAGAATCATTCTTTATAGAACCTTTATTTTACTCATCGTGCTGTTTTATGTTGTGTATTTTATTTCTTCTAATAAAGCAGTTGATTGGAATTTCCTAACTCTGTGTCTTACCCCATCCCTATGTTGTACCTCTTTTCTACAAACTGTTTATCTCCAGACTGCTCGTATCTTGCTCGTTCCATATGAGCCTCAAGACTGCTCAACAGCAGCTTTATGGTCTCAGTGTATATTTGGTTTCTTTAGATCCCTCCTGTGCATGCCATTTGGTCTTATTGAGTTATAAAATGTAGGCTAAATTTATCCCTTGTTTAACTCCATTGACTTCAGAAGATGTTTGCTATAGGAAGAATTTGGCACATTGATTAAATAGATAAACTTTCACATTTCTTCTTCATGTTTTTCCCAGGCTTATCTAGATCATGAATTTTATCTCCTGCTTAATACTTCTGTGTCTTTTGTACAGAACACACAGGGAAATAACTACTGAGTGCTTCATCCATCTGGATTCTTGTTATGTGATCCCCTGCCTTGTTCAACAATAGACCCATTCTCTCCCCTGTATTTTCCTTGGTTATATTTATAAAAACATATACTTGTTTCCCATTACTCTTTCAAGCTAAAAGCAAAACAAAACCCCTACTGTTTGTCCCCTTAACTTTATGCCTTATAATATTTTACCTCCAGCGTATATTCAGACTTCATAACTTCCTTTCTGTTTCCTCTCTCATTCAAGAAATGAGCTCCCTTCCTGCCAAAAGCCAGAGGAGCCATTTATCTTGACCCACTTGTTTCTCTCTAGCAATGGAATTGTTTTCACGTGTATTTCTTCCAGGTTAGGCTTTAGAATATCCCATCCTTTGCATTTTGAAACGCAGGTCAATGTTTTCTCAATTTTTTTTAGTTGAAGATAAATTTATTTTCCTGAAGAGAGATTGTAAACCCCTTCTTTAGCACTTGGTTCATGCAGAAGGGCCACCAAGATTTTTCTTCTAGGTTTTTAGTAAACGCCTCCCCGCTAACACCAAATTTAGTGTTACCTCATGTCTCATTGCGTTCCCCATTGAAACGTGTTATCGTTACCTTCACAGTTAGCAAAGTCCTCTGACCTATATATTCCAGAATGGCAGGTCTTTCCCAAGAGCTAGCTCAGCAATTAAAATTTCTCACTGGCACAGATGGTTATGATAATAGGGCATCATATATTTATATAGAGAGAAAGTGAGAGAAGGAGAGAGCACTCCTCCATTTTTCAAAGCAGTGTACAAACATTAGCTAATTAACCCTAATAACAGCTCTGCAAGGAAATTAAATGTGATTATTCCCATTTTATAGATGGAAAAGCTCAGGAAAGCAGACTAAGTGACATGCCGGAGGCCAGGACAAGATGTCATTGTTGAGGGCTGGGATGAGGTCTGAGGGCCAAGAGCCATCCTGGCACGGCTGCTGTTCAGTCCAGCAGGCTGCTGAATGCCAGGTGAGATCTTTCCTGAAGTCCAGCTGGTTTACACCTTTTTTGTATGGTTTTGTCCCTGGTGTGCTCGTTTATTTGAGAGAGTGTTAAATCGTTATTTTCATAGCTCATCCTTTGCATGGCTTCGTTTTGTCACTACCCTGAAGCCAGAAGAGGTGCTTGTTGCTGGAATTTTACTTTCTATCCACGTTTTTTAGTGATGACAATACACAGGTTTGTGTTGCAGCTGCACTGAGGACATCCACCTTGTTCCGGTGCAGGGAGCTCCAGCACCATTTTCTGCACGTGTCTGCAGTTGGAGTTGAAACAGAATCACCGAGGCTCTTGTCAGAAGCTCTGACCTACTGCAGAAAAGCGTATGAGTAGTTGAGTAGTGAATTGTTCCTTAGTTTAAGTGACTTTTTTGTCATCTGGTCCGCTTCACTTGGTGTGGAATGTGCGCGTGTCCCAGTCTGTGGATGGAAATTGTGCGTCGGTGGGCACAGGGCTCACCCCATAGCAGCTCTGGGTGGCTGTACCCTCCTCTCGTGCTCTCAGTGCCGCATGGAAGCAGCGTGGCAGCAGTGTGCTTGCTCTCAGACACGTGAACAAGGGGCTCAGCTCATTCAACACCGACCAGTTACCAGCCCTGTCTGTGCATTAATTTAGTCACAGCTTAACAGGGCAGCAGATTAGTAACCCTTCCAGTCTCACGGCTTTTGTGGAAGCCCGTTTATGCAAGGGGAGTTGGAGGCGATGACTGCTGTCCGTGTCAGATTCAAGTGGGCAGTGCCCTGAGGCTGTGATGATGGTTTGGCATTCAGATGGTTCCAGGGATTTGAATGTAAGATTTGGATTTAGCCTTCCTAATAAAATAAAACGTGAAATCTAGCTGCACTTTTCCTAATCTTTTCTCACCTTGCCTGTCACTTCTGTTTTTTGAGAACTGGGCAGAAGTGTTGTATGGTGTTATCAGCTGCTATTTTTAACCTGTGCAAGCCGCACCGTAGATAACCTGCACAGTTTGCAACCATTCCTGGAATGTAAATCTTTCAAATAACCTTCATCTCAAAGAGCACGTGCAGAGGTCACAAGCATTTTGGAAAAAGAAGGCCAAGTTTTGAATGTTGTTTGCTTTTTATTTTCAGGTAACCATCTGGCCGAACACCTGAAAGTGGGGTAGTGTGGTGTTTACTCTTTCATTATCGGTCGCCAGCAATAGCAAAACTTCTCCCTGAGGACTTGTCCTAGTGAGGGCACAGCAGGAGCATTTGAATTGGAAATGGTTTTGCTGTCTGAATTTTTCTGTGCCTAATGGAAACTACAGCAGGAAGCTGGAGGAAGCAAAATCCATTTCTTTTTCTGTGATGTCACTATCCTAACTTACAATGTAATGAAGCCCAGTTTATCTCTAGTTGGCCTTCCACCCAGAAAACAGGGAAGCAGTGCAAAGCTGTGCTAGGTGATGAAGGGCTGTTACTCACCGTCCCACCCCTCTGCACGACAGAAATGCTTTATCAGCAGCAGACATCTGCAAAACCTGAAATCCCTCCCCAGCGAGTGCTGCCCCTGTGCCCAGGAGCTGAACCTGTGCATGCCCACGTATGCCTGGGATGTGTCCAGGAGCTTCCCCCGGTCCCTCCTGCTGGTGGGAACCCATCTTTCCTCCTTGCCATTGCCCTGTGAGCTGGTGAAGCTTTGTTATTCCTGTGTTAGGGAAGGAGGGGGAATGTTTTTGGGGGTCCAGGAGGAGGAGGACAGAGGTGGATGCCCTGGGAGACCATGCTCCCCGTGAGCTTGGAAGAGGGGTGGGGACTGAAGCTGCTGTTGGGGGAATTGCCCTGTGCCCTCGGTGGCTGCAGCAGGCAGGGTCCCCTGATGGATGCTGGCAGGGAGGTGCACCCCACTGCGGGGGCTGCTGTCCCATAGCAGTGATCTGCCCTCATCAGCCCCAGGCTCAACACCTTTGAGAGGAAATGAAACTCTGCATTGTGTTAATTATCCTTCCTTTGTGCCGGGCTTCATTGTTTAAATGGATCATTTGGCGCAGGGATGGGATCGGTAGTGCCTAATGTGGATCTGCTTTATGAAGGAACGTAAATCTAGCAGTGTCGCTTTTGGAGGAGCCTCTTTTGGAAGGAGACTTTACTACACCAGGCTGAGTGGTTTAGTTTGTTTTCTTTATTCTTTCTCAAAATTCAGCATCTGTGAAGTTATTTCCATACATTAGGAACTATACTAGCAAACGGTTGCCAGCTGGTGGCAAGGTCCAGGAGCGATGTCACCCAACTCAACGAGCCCCATCCGGTGAGCTGGCCTTGTGAGACAGGTATTTCACCTGAGATGAGGTTTTTAGTCATCTTCTAAGAGCAGTATCATGTGCTGCTGCCCTAAATCCCTGTTCTGCCTATGGTTTTGGTGTATTCCCTAAAGCTTTCCTATGTGCCTGACCCTGGGGGAGCTGAATGCCAGGCTAGGGTTGTTTTCAGCTTGCTGCAGCAAATGGATGGAGCAGAGGCTATGAAAGAGCAATGCGCTACAAAGCGGCATCACAAGAATACACGGGATTGGAAACGGTCTCTGGAGTTGCCGTTTATATTCTGAGTTAAATTAAGGTTTCTGAAATTTGGAGTCAAGGGGGAAAGGGGTTTGCTGGGAGGTGTAGCTCACAAAAGCTCATTACAGAGGCCTGGGTAAAAAGGCCCTTAGGAATCTGATGGAGTGGTTATATGAAATACTGAGGAAAACCAGACTATATTCCCCACTTTGCCCTTAAATATACTTTCCTGTCTTCATTAAAGTCAGCAGCAACCTTGCATATACATCTGAGGTCAAAGTTTCGCATATTAAAAGAGGCAGGCTTAGGGTGTTTATTGTTGGTGTGCAGATTGACTCTGTGGGGGATAAATGCAGTTTATTTTCATGTGGTGTAGAGTAAGAATGCTTCAAGCAATTGCAGGCACCAGCGGGGGCTTAAAGCGAAATCTGGAAAAATACTCACGTACTTAAAAAATTAAAGTACAAATCATAATTTTATTTCAAGCTTAGCATTATGATATTTTGCGTTCTGCAGAAAAATAAGATTAAAAAATTGGTTTTCATATGGCGCTAATGGATTGGTTTCATAGTTTGAGTAGATCTATTCTCAAGCTATGAAAAATCTTGACATGTGGCTGTGTAGTGTGAAAGAATATTGATGCTGTCTCTGTGAAGTTTTCTATGCATTAACAAGTGGCCTGGACGAAGTAGGAGGAAGGTGTATAATACCCGGTTATCTGAAGGTGGCAAATTGGGCATGCTTTTCACATAGCGCCAGCAGCTGCGAGACACAAAGTGGGGGAAGACCAGGAGAGGGAAGAAGAACGGGCAGCTGCTTGCGGTGTTGGAATTAGCATAGGTGTGTGGAAATACTAATACACTTGGGGTGAAAATACTATCAGCTGGAAATTGAAAAGAGATTATTAAAATGCAGAGGAGCAGAGGAAGCCTGAGGATACCTCACATAACTAGCTAATCAAATGTGAGTATTCAGTTTGATGTGTTGCAGAAAGCAAATGTTATTTGCCTTCCAGGACTACAAGAGAATATGTCCAAGAGCAAATAATGCATTCTTAAGTGGACCTGTTTAGCATTCCAGTGCACTGGGGTAAAATAAGCTGGTTTGTACTTGAGGCAGCATGAGAAAAGGACCTGGATTTCTTTCTTGATATTGGTTATGCCAGTGGGAACCAGCTCTGCCTGGAAGTCACACTTAAACTTGTTTGCAAGCATGTCTGTCATGCAAGCAACTTAAAACTGGAATCACTTTGGCAATGGTATTTTTCTTCACTTTATGCCATTTTTCAAAGGTTCTGGGAAAGTGGAAAATGAAATGGTGATAGATGTGTTTCTTGGCTGAGGGGACACCCTGTTGATCCATTGCTTTGGTGCTTGGGTGTGCTCTCAGCCTTACCAAGCCCTTCTCATCCCGTTCACATCACTGTCATGGGTTAGTTTTTGCTGCTGGCATTGCATGAATGGCCTGACGTGGGAAGCTTTGCTGCTTTTTCCCCCTGCTATGCTCATGTGGCAAAAAACCTGAAAGGTCCTTTATGTGCTCTTCGACAGCATTGAGAGACAAGTACTAAGCACAGAAGGTAGGGCCAGGGTACCAGCAAAGGCTTGCTGTTCTCTTTTCAACTTACCTTACATTTCAGGTGCATTTGCCGATAACGTGTGCCCTGTGGCCCCTGCAGGCATTCCTCTGTGTGTGCGTCCCCTAAAGGTCACGTCCCCTGTTTCTGGGAGTTCACAGCTGGTGAAGGTTAAGTGATGATCGATAAGATTTTTCTTCTTGGAAAAGCATTAGCCGAAGCCCGGTTAGTCATTTCCAGCAGGGTAACTCAAGATAAGCGTGGATTAACAGAGTTTGTGGGCTTCCGATTTGGATCTAGCAGCATCTGATTTCTCACGTGCCGAACAGGTAGGTTTACCCTGGGTTTATTCACACTGTAGAGCAGCCCAGTCTTAAACTAGACGCCAGCCCTTGTACTAAGAGGCTCCCATAAATACGGGCTGATTGCGCGGGGCTTTTTTATCTCGTTCATCTGTGATACTGCCAAATATTTTCTGTGAATGTCAATGAAGGTATTAGTAAATACTGGTAATACTGTTGCTTTGTTGTTTTGCAATTATCCCCATGCCTTCGCCAAGAGCAAACTCATGGGCTGGAAGGAGGTTCTTGATTTAAAAAGCAGTTTGATGAATGTGTGTACATGAGCAGTGAGTGAGCGAGACATGATCAGCCACTTGACTTGTATCCTTCTCTGTGATCAACCTGTCTTGCCAGCGTTGCTGTGGGCTGTGACACCAGGGGATTTGCTGGTGCACAGGAGTGGGGGGACCATCGTTTTCTCCCCTGTAGTACCGCTAGGTACAGCATCAGTTCCAACTGTGTGAGGCAACTAGCGTGAGTTCCCTTTCCTTGTGCCTCCTAAACTGATACACCCCAGCCTGGGATGTGCTTAGAGCAGCCTGTGCAACATGCACCCACAGTCCTTGTGTGCCCAAGGGGGCCAAAATCCTCCCTGTGTGCTGCGCTGCCTGGTGAAGCGTGGCCGCTGCCGGCGGGATGCGTGATTGCTCACTGGAGGAGGTGGGTGGACACAGGATTTGTGGTGATGTAGAAGAGTCAGGGCAAACCTGTGTTATGGGGGAGAGTGGTCTTTGTTTCCGTTCATAGAAATAGGGAGCATCGTCTTCCTGGTGAGAGGTAGTCTATACTGAGGGTAAAAAACCATGGTCATAGAAATCCTAAGATGTGATTTATTTTTTTTCCCCATCTTTTCTCTCCCTCAACCAGCTACTGAGAATATCTTTATGCTTAGTCTCCTTTAATCCTCCCAATACCCCCTCTCCCCAAAACAAACAAACAAAAAACCCAGCAGTAGAACTTATATCTTCAAACCGTGTGTGCGTTTGTTTTGGTGTTTGGGTGGGGTTTTTTTCCCCACTGCAAGATGGGCTTTCTTGCTGAGCAGCTTTTGTCCAGCACCTTGAAACTCAGGTTAGCCTGGTGCTGGGGTCTGTGCCACTTTTTTCGCAGTCTCCACGTTACATTGCTTCCTGTGCGTTTTCTCCAATACAATCAATATTTCTATATGTTATCATCTTTCTGAGCTCCTTGATGTTGTATTCGGCCCAAGCCCAGGATGTGGCATCCTAGCTAGGCTGAAGGTTTTCGTAGCACCCAAACATGAGGACTTTTCTGTGATACCGAGACCTGAGTCAGTCACAGGATATTCTCGGTGGCTTGAACCTTAGAGACCAGGCTTGGGGACCACATCTCGCAGGACATTGCAGTGGTGGAACAACCACCTTGAATTCATCAATGTTCAAATACTGACTGCTGGAAATGGCATTTTATGTCCTTGGTACTGGGGCGCTCCCTTCCTTCCTCCCCCAGCCCTGTTTTTAATCCTGCCTTTGGAGCCTACTGCAGTGGCAACAGCTGAAACATAGCGAATGAATATTTATTCATTCAGGGAGCCCTTCAGGGATGCAGAACAGCATTTAGGGTAACTCTTTTCTTTTTCAATATTTGTGCATGAGTGTTTCCATGTATACTGAGGAATGTTCTCTGCAAGAGGTTGAAACCGCTGCTAACGACCCTACCCTCCGTATTCTGATGCAGCGTTCAGATAACTCCCTCCACTCAGACCAGATTGCATCCAGAGAGAAAATCTCTCTGGGAATGAAGTTGGGCAGCTTGACTGTATCATTTTATATTGTCATTTGAAAGAATCATTTCTCTGCAGCTGGGACTGTTCCTCTGAATGAAGTGAAGGTTATAATTTGCTTAGCTCCAGCAGGGCAGGGGATGCTGCACAGCCATACACACAGTCTTATTGTTTTCACAGCATTGAGCAGCACCATCTTCTCAAACTCTGAGCCTAGGGTTTAATACAGCTTATAAGAAATAGCAGCTTTTGCAAGAAAATAGAGGAAAAGCGTTAATCTGCACGCCTTTATAATTCCCACATGAAGCGAAAATTAGCCTCCTTCCACTTTGCAGAAAAAAATTTACTAGGAGGGGATCTGAAGAAAAGATAGTTTTATTTTTACTTAACAGACTATATTACATTTACCTGCTTGTTATCGGTAACTGAAACCGAACTGTCAAAATAGGCGAAGCATGTTTTGCGTATGTATAGAAGGGTGGCTCTGTATTGAATCAGTGCTTGGTCCTGGATGGTCCTGACTGACCACCAAATGTGCACCTACTCCTCCAGCCTCTTGGGACAGCGTTTGTGGTCACCTGTGGTCCGAGCCAGCTCCTGGATACCTCGCCATAAAAACTCTTGTTGACTTAATTTGGAGCTGGCTTGGGCCTCGCACTTCAAGATGCTGCAGGGCTGCTTGGATGCAGAGAGGGGCTGGGGACTATTTCAGCTTGATGTCCAAAGCTGTGCTGCACGCTTTGTTCTTGAGGGTGACGGGAAATATTTTTTCACCAGCAGTGGACCAGGGCTGGGGAAACATTCCTGCCCTTCCTGCAACAACTGGCGGAGGAAAGCACCTGCTGGGGATCCCGTTGCCTGGTGTGCTGTTACTTCTGCTTCGGTCTGTCAGCTGTTGTAACAGGAGTTACGTTCATCCGCTGCTGATGCTGTGGGGTGGGGATCGTATTGCTTCTTACAGGCTGGAAGACTTGAGTGCATTGGTAGATGCTCCCATATATAGTGCCCTCTCCGCTTGATAGATAAGTGTCCCAGCAAGGTCACCAAAATAGCACAAGAGCAGAAGGTACGCAGCCAGCTGCTCTCTCCATCCCCACGTGAAATGTGACAGCTCTGGAGATGAGTGCAGCCATGCCCCATTGGAAAAGTCGGTTAGAGGTCAACAGAGAAGGAGCCAGCTATGAAGAGTCAAGAGCATATGCCATACTGCAGCTCTGCAGGCAAGTCCTGGGCCACTGAAGTGTGTTTCCATGGGCACACAGAGAGGACGCCGCTTGGCAGAAGTCAGGCAATGCATCACATGAACCCCAGAGGTCTAATCCAGGAGTGTGCTGCGGCCACGGGCAAACTCTTCTTCCTTGCAGAACCAGGGACACCTCTTAGATCGAGAACTATCGCAGGAGCTAGATAATACTTTTATTTCCAGAAAAAGAGAATTTTATACAGGCTTACATTCAGCAGGCTGACATGCTTGAAATCTGATTACAAACCATTTTTTTTTTCCACTGAAAGATGATGCTGTTGTGATTTGATTTTTTTTTTTTTTTTTTTTGGTGCTTGACACCAGTTGGCTTTTGTATGAGAGCACTGAAGGGCATTTCAAGGGTTCTGAAAATGCAGGTGTGGATAGACATAAGCATGCCTAGTGTTTGAAAGATACAGTAGATACACGTGCCTACATACAAATGTTTAGAAACGTATATTTGTGTAAATGTAGAAAATTGTGACAGTAAATTCTATGCATTATTAAAAAAAAGCATGTTATTTCCAATTTCAACCATTTGAAGGCAAGGTTAGTTCTTCTGGGTGAGCTGCTCTGGAAAGTTAAATCCAATATTTACACATACATTATGCTTGTGCTCGAAATGATTTAATCCTATTTCAGAACAGTTTAGTCATTGATACCAGTGTAGGTTCACAGAGGTTAGGTGATGCAAACATAAATCAGCAGAAGCTGGGTTCCAGTGAGAGTTTAAGTTTTCAGAGCCCTGGAAGGCACTGGCAGTCATCTTAATGTGGAAAACTAACACAGAGACCATAAATATGCTGAGTACAGTGCTTTCTGTGGCCATGAGCAAAGCACATAATTTTTTTTTTCTTAAAAAGAAGCTATTTGTGTATGTTTGTGCAGCATTTTATGTTGTCACTGCCAATCTAGTTTCCCTCTGTCCCCTTTCTCAGTCGTAATAAGTCCATCTCTCTGCTCCCCCATCCTCCCCCTTAACTCTGTTTTGGGGAGCCCAGGTATCAGTGTATGGTGCATAGCAGAGGTAAACACCTACTGGAAAACGAAGCAGCAGCTTAGGAGATGTATTGTCCTGCTGGAGCTTGTACCATGTACTTGCACGCTCTTCTGAGCTTGGTTTTGCCCTACCTATCCAGCTGGCTTCCCCGTCCCGTGGTTTCACAGTCCTTCGGCAGTAGTGGGAAATAGTTACACGTATCCCAAGTAACCGTAAATGATTTCTCCACTTCTTTCCTCTCCTTTCCAGTTGCAGCACATTTTCCTATATAGATTTTTGGGTTTCAGCCTTTTAGTCTTGTGTGGGGGTAGGCTTGCTCCTGTTCTCCTACATTAAGTAAGCTCAACCCATGTTGTCATTGATACGGTCTCAAATCAAACCTTGTAATCTCTTCATAAGCTGTTTTTTGGCCAGATCATGAAGTTTGCACAGAAGATGAACTCAATACATGTTTGCCTGAATAAAAACCTCAGGGTAAGGTTTTTGCAGAGTGAGCTCATTATGTATGCAAATTTAACCCTTCCCGTTGAGACAGTGGTCATGCTTTGAACCAAGTGTTCATCCTTGGTTCCTAGTGCTTTCTTTGTTCAATCGCAAATGCTGTCGGTTGGATCCTGACTGCTCCTTTTGTATGCAACCATGAGGGTCTTGGTGCCTCCTCTGGTTACCTAATGTCCTATCTGTCCAGTATCTTCAGACATTGCATTTATCTGGCTTAGTTTTCAGCTACTGAAGCAGCAGACCCTTCTCAAAAATGGCAAGAGGACAGCCTCTATATGAAATTGTCGCACTGTGTAGTAAGTCATCACCACTTCTACGCCACGGTACTCCAAAGAAATCTGTCTGGAAGCACAGATGCATGTTAGGATAGAAACTGGGCACTCTGTGTTTTGGAGACAAGCTTGTTAGGCGGGCGATCGTCTTCCTCTCCTCATTTTTTTTTATTTTCTTGAAAGCTGTTGAAGTAGCAGTGTGGTTGTAGACCTTTTAAAATAATTGTGCTTATGAGCCAAGAGAAAAGATGATGTGGTGTGTTACAGTAATAAGTATCTCTGAAAGAAGGTCATAATTGTGCTGGGGCTTCTGGTGACCTCATGAACCACATGAGTGGGCTTGGGGTGACTTCTCACCGCGTGCCCTGGATGGGAGGTGCTTTGATTGCATAGTTGTATTTGAAAATTAAACCAGTTCTACTTTGATTACTTCAGCTCACTTTTTGCGCTTCTTACTTGTGGTCATCTCAAACCCTCCCCTTCTTCCGTCCAAGAGTGACTTGAATGTGTGCTGTGTTTCAGTATCAGGAACCAAACCTGTACAGCATCTGTCTTCAGCTACTGTCTTCTCTTGGTGTAGTGTTTTTTGCTATGATGGGCCCCTCTTGGCTTCCTTGCCAAGCCCTCTGTCTGCCCTCCCTGTGCTTCCAGTTAAGCACCTTCACATTGCTCACCACCTCCAGCAGCTCCTGTCTGCTCCTTGGCCTACAGCCTCCTCTTTCCTCTTCCCAAAATGCTGATTTTTGTTTTGGCTGGGAGTTAGTGAACGTATTTTTATCTGCGTCACAACTTAGGTCAGAAGGGGGTGATGTCCCAGATACAGGAAATAGCTGAAGAAACGTTGCAGCTGGCACTGGTGGTCTTCATCTGTGCAGGCTTTAGTACAGCAGTGGGGTTGGTTGGTGAGACCCTGCAGCAGTTTGCTGCTTGGTGTTTCTTCCTTCCGTATCTTTTCTTCTCATGCCTCATCACCCTCGTTTGCATCCCAAATTGCTGCAGAAGGGCCAAGAGAAGGGAAAACACCCTCTTCCCCTGGGAGCCTGCTGTGCTGCTCAGCCAGATGTACCATACTGCTGGGGTGGCCTTCCCATGCCCCACGTTGCCCTTCCTTCCTCCACCCCATCCTTTGGGCAGCCCTGGAGCTCTGTGACTGCCATGTGCAGCAGTGGGGGCAGCTGTTGCATCCCTGGACCACCACTAGCCTCTAAGAAACCTCCTTCCTTGCTGAACAGAGGCTGAAGCCCTGTTTGCCCCAGCCTTTGGTGGTGTCCCCAAGTTGTCCCCTAGCTCGGGGCACTTGTCTCTCAACTTGCTGCCCCTGTGGGCATCTCGGCTGCCATGCACCCAAATTGTGTTTTGCCAGCATCCTTTGACTCTCTGATCTGATATGGGTTGTGGATGACAAATAAGATGAGCTTTCTTCTTGATTTTTGGGAGAGCTGATGAATGGCCTGTTTGCTGCCATTGAGAGAAAAGAGATGGTGATGCAAGCCTGCATGGCGGTGCTAATCGATGAGATCCCTTTCTGTAGGCTGCCAGGTGGCAGAAATGTGTTTTTTATGCTCTCCTTGTGTACTCACCCTCCGCTGCAACCTACTCACTTGGTGGGTTGGTGTAGCAGTAGCTTGGCTGGAAGCAGTCCCGTATGCAGGACTTCTGCAGGGCCAGGGTTGGGCTGGTGGGCTTCTGCGTGGCATTTCCAGCAAGGTTGGCGGGATCTCTTGGATGTAGCAGGGTGGTAGCTGCTTCTTCCCCAAGTTACACACATTTAGCTGAAAGTGTGACTTTGAACTGGTTCAATTTGCATGTAAATGTTCTTAGGCTGACTGAGGGCTGCCCAAGCCAGGAGATAGGTATCAGTCAAGCTAGGGTGATTCCTTTTACTGAGTGCCTTGAATTAGGACAGAAATGGCAGGTAAACCTTGTGATGGGAATGTACATGGGGAATTACAATCCAGGGTGCCCATATCCAGGGTGCTCTAGGTGATCCTGCTCTAGCAGGGGGGTTGGACTAGATGATCTCCAGAGGTCCCTGCCAACCCCTGCGCATCTGTGAATCCATCAGACTTTCACTGAGCTCAGTTCACCAGGCAGTAGGTTGGACACTGATTTCGTATGGTACTTGAGAGCGCTGATAACATTGATTGCCTTCGCTTTTCTTATTTTTTTTAGTAAAGAGTGCCTGTGTCAGAGGGAGGTATGGCAGCTATGAGCTGAAACACACAGCTTTGCTCTCTGAGTGGCACCTTAGCAAACGTTGGTCTGCATACAAACTGGGCTTTGTTCTTTGGTTCAAAATTTCCATTTTTCTCCCCGAGGCCTGCTGATTTGTAAGGCTAGGCGCAAGACCCTCGCCGTAAAGCTGCCTCCCTGTCAGGAAGCACTCCTGGTAAGCAGACGCCTGCCACGCTCAGCTCCACCAGCTGTTGCTCAGGCCAATGGTTGAGGATACACATTCTGCATCTTCCGTGGGGAGCGCTTCATGTTAGCGAGCAATTAGCATTAATAATAATTAATGTTGGATAGAGATAGTTTGTACCTCTACAGTGCATTTATTTTGCGAATCTCCAAATGCGCGCAGTTGCAGGCTAGCAGCATGGAATAAATCTTGATGCAGTCGCGGCTGATGGCTTTAACCCCGCTGTTGCCTAACGAGAAGTGTGGGAAGGCTGGAAATAAGAGCGTGGCGACTCCACTCCTCATCACTTGTGCAGCATCTTTGGGGTAGCACCCCTCCTACCCACACAGGACTGGTTGCTGTGCATCTTTTTTTTATGTATATGTTCTATAATAGCTCTTGCGAGCATCAGCAGAGATCCGTTACGCTCCCTGCAGAGCAAAGCGCAGGCGGAGGGTGATCGCAGCCCTGAGCAGCCCCGCTCTGCAGAAGCAGCGTGTGGCTGCCCCAGGGTATCCCTGCCAGCAGCTAGTGCTGGCACCCCGCTTGCGAATGCCCGCTGGCTGCCTGCGGAAGTCGGGTGCCCTCGGTGGGATGGCAGTGAGTGGGACGGAAGCGAACGGGACGCGATGGTGGAGGCAGCTCGGGAAGCCAGCGGCGGAGGCACCGGTCAAGCCCAGCGCTGCCTGCCGCAGCAGGGACGGAGCTGGTGTGCTCAGCCGCACGCCTGCCACCGGCTTTGGGTTGTGAGCGTGGTGGAGAGTACCTGGAGCAAAGCGGAGCTGTCGCTGCCTCATTTTATTTAATGAGTGAAGCCTTGTGAAGGCACAGATTCATTTATTGGATCTGTTCCCTGTGTTTTTTTCTAACGCTTAGCTGTGCTTTACATGTTACTTGGAAGGCTGCAAAGCAGGATCACGTCTATTTATTAATCTTTGCCTAATAAAGATGACTACGAGATATGTTCTTTGGCCTTAACAAAGAGGTATAATTAGTGATGAGATTAGACATGACCCAAGAGGAGGTGCTTTGCTTAAGAAATATTCAGCGATGGCGTATAATATAGTCTGTCTGAGGCACCGCGTCCTCCCTGGAGGCCTTGTCTCGAACTGAGCA
This sequence comes from Psophia crepitans, assembly GCA_013399095.1. NCBI lineage: Eukaryota > Metazoa > Chordata > Aves > Gruiformes > Psophiidae > Psophia > Psophia crepitans. The sequence continues at coordinate 286,749 of VWZZ01000410.1, forward strand.
GTGACCCTTCCCAGCACTTGGTGCCGTAGGAAACCCAGGAAGAATATTAATGATAAAGGGATACACAAAGCAGGCTTTGCCTCTGTCAAACAACGCGCTGCCAACCGAAAATTATTCAGCAGAAGTTTAGTTGGCGAAGTTAATAATTTATGGTTCTGGCTGATAGCACCCCATGCAATAGCAGTGTATTCAGCAGCCCCAGATCTGATTAAATATGCATGGGTTCGTTGGATATAATTTCAGTGCAATTAGTGTATGAAGGCAGAAGGAGCTGTATCATTTCTGGAATTGTACTAAAAGGTAGTTCTTCCATTATAATGTTTTACAGGACAGTAATTGTTCCACCTCACCTGTATTTAAGTGCGCTGTTTTAAGGAGCGGCTGCTTGTCACGTTAGGTGTGATACGAGAAGACAAGTACTGTGCATGTCACTAGGCACAGAGCCTGCTTGGAAATACTAAACTAGTGCAGGACTAGAGAAAACTTGTTGCCGTAGATCTTCCACCCTCACGTGCGCTGGATTTGTATGTGCCGGCAGTGATGAGCACAAGGTTAGATCAGAGAAGATAGATTATCTCATTCCTTTTTTCTTTCTTTGCTGTAAAAACTTGGGTATTGCACTCATCACTGGGACTTCTGAATGCCGGGCACAGGAGCTTAAATGCTTGTAGAAGTGCTTTAAATAAGAACGGGGAAGCGTTGTCAGCTTTGGGGTGTGTGTCCTGGCAAAACACCAGTCGCTCAACAGCTTTCCTTCCCTGAGCCACATCACTGGCATTTCATCCATCCCCAGTGTGGCCAGCTCCGCAGATGGAGGCAAGCCTGACCAGTTTGCACCAGTTGACAACCTGGCTTATTCTGTTTAATGGCCAAGCAGAATCCTTGCTTTTCTCTGCAGCTTCCTTCACTATCTCCTCTCTCTTTTTGACTCCTTGTTGTCCCCCCCTCTTCTCCACACTGGCTCCTTTTGCCTTCCTCTAGTTCTTCAGTCTGCTACCTGCTTCTGAGCCCATGTGGTCTGAAGCTCCTCCGGCTCCCTGGGTTTGTGTGTATGTGTGATTTTGTTTTCCAAAATATATTGTATTACTAGCTTCTGACCAAATAATGATTTAATTATTAGACCCATCAGAACTCTGTATTGCGTTCAGATGTGGTTCCCTTGAGCGCTGAATCATGTGAATGAGTGGTTCCCTATAACAGCTTAAGGGCAACATGGGCTCAGCAGCTCAAGACCAGAAAGGAGCACGATGAGAGGACTGGGCTGTGGATGCATGCACGGTTTGTAAGCGTTGCACTCTGAGCCCTGCAAATCACCGGTGCCAAAAGCATCCTAGTGCTGTGGCAGAGGGAGTCAGAGAAGAACTGGAGTTGGAGCAGACTGTGGGAGAGCATCTAGTCCAAAATCTGGCTGGAGGCAAGACTGACTTCAAATTTAGGTTGCTTTGCTCAAGGGCTGTCCAGTTGAGGGTGTCTAACAGAAACAACAAGAAAAAGAACCTGTGTTCCTGCTCAGCAAATAAATGCATAATTCACCTGGTTTTGCTGGTGTAGGTGACTTGTTCAGGCCACGGGAAGAGCTTTCATATTCTTGCTTTGGTTAAAATCTTGAAGATGTGCAACCTGTATTTACTGGTATGAGTTCATACAGGTTTCTGCTCACCTGGTTGTTTGATCTCGGTGTGTTATTGTGTCTGTCCTGTGGAGGCCTGGGTTTGAGTTATTTTTTGCAGCATGACGGTGTGGAGAGGGGATGTCTGCATGGTCCTGAGCACAAGGCTGAGATTGGCAGCTTCTCACTCAGAAGTTGGATCCTTGCATCCCGTGAGGACATCTCCAGTATTGGGGTTTTCAAAGGAGTCTAAGGGAGGGCCAAAAGCAGGGTGGGAACTGGACATTGAGGACTGTGCTGATGCTTAATTTCACCAGGGTGCCTGCAGCTGCTGTGCCCTTTGCTCACTCCCTTCTCATCTGCCCTCCAGAAACTTCCAGGGCCATTGGTGTCTAGGTACAGGAACCTGGGAATTTAGGACAGCTGAATGCCGCCCTTAATGCCCTGTGGTCTCCTTGAATATTCAGGCCTCCAACTCCCTCCCTTGGCGTTCCAGCCAGTAATTTGAGGAGAAGAGAGGTGTCTGCTTCTCAGAAGTGCTGGCCGGATTAATGGGTGATCGTTTGGGAAGCCCTTTGAAAGGGGAACGCCTGAGTGGTGGTGGTGTTGCAGGGTGGCAGCTGGGATTTGCTCAGTGCATGCGGAGGGGAGAACAGCTTGAGCCACCTCCGCCCAAAATTGACTTTAAATTGTAGTCCATGGGATAGCGCTTCTCATACAGGGTTGCTCAGTGGACCTCTGCTGACATGAGTCCCTTCTCTGCCTGCGATGACCTCCTGCTGGGTTGTAGGCACAGGAATGGGTTCAGAGGTACGCATGCTGTACAGGGTACTCAGTCTTGTCTGTGGAGCCCAGGGGAAGGTAATGCCTATGCGGTCATGCTGGAGTTTATCGTGTGATGTCTCAGTAAGCCATCACACCTGCAAAACCCCAAGAAGTCAGATAGCTCCCTGTTGGCGCTACTTTGGAGGAAGGTTTTGCAAATAGCTTGTTTCACCGTGGGCACAGCAGTGCTGACCTTTATCAAGCACTGAGTGCTTCTCATCATCGAAGGTGTTGCTCTCAGCTGCAAAACAACCTTCTGAGGGAGGGACCTGTTGTTAGGGTGTGCTGTAGAGATGCAGGGCTCAGGCGCTAGGCACTCCCTGGGGTATCGCGAGGGGAGCCTGCGGGTGGGCAGCGCTTGAAGTTAATGCTACATGGCTGCCTGCTGGGCTCGTCTTCGTTTCCACCGTTGGCCTTGGGCTTTGATGAAAGGCAGAAGACTGAGTGACTGCTTGAGCCTGTCCTGATGGTTGTCAGCTTTCAAGGTACAACAACGAAGTTGCAACACTTGGCTGATGATATGGGGAGGGCAGATCGAAGGAGAAGTTTGGAGCACAGAGAAGAGGGATGTGGGAAGGCAGGGCAAAAGAAGGCAAAAAGGAAGAGGGAATGGTGGTGGAGGACTGTCTCCCCACTCATTTATGTCAAGAATGACTCAGGTAAATCCATGTGGAAGGATGTTGGCTGCCACTTGCAGCTCTTTGAGGTGTATCTCAAGCAGGGAGGTAGAAGGAAAACCATGGCCTGATGAGAAGAAAGAATAAGAGAATTAATTTGTCAGAATGCAAAAATGTATCTTGTAAGTTTGGGCTAAGCTATTTGTAGGTCACAGGAAACTTTAATTTAAACATCTAATTTTTTTTATATTTGCAGAAATTGCTTTTGCTACCTTTAAACATGTAATTTATATTCAGTCAGTTTTCTACTACACATGTATTTTGCTCAGTCTGAAAAAAAAAATTAAACCCATACATTATGAAGGTCAGCTGGATTCAGCTTTACATCTGTCTGTCAATTCTTAATTTTTTTAATTTTCCCTTAAGAAAGGCTTTCCCATACTTGTATTTTCCATGCCACTACTTCTGGAGGATCTATTCTTTTCCAAAAATCAGCTATTGCACATCTGGCTGTCAGTAGCATTTGTGTCGTTGTTGGGTTCGTCCACAATACAGGACTTTCTTTGGGTTGTAACCTAATAAAATCAATGTGAGTTTTGTGCATGGGGCTACTTATCTTGAATATTCTATTTGTTGTTTGCCCTCTAAAACAGTACTTCAGGATATTCTTACATTTTCAGAAAAGTCCGTCCTTGAAGGAGAAATCATAAATAATGAGGTTTTCGTGGATGTTGAATGGATGAAGACTCTTGAAGTAAGGAGAACCTTGTATAATTTCCCTGGTTTACTTTCAGGAATAGTTTGCTTGCTTTTGTGTAAAGATTGTGGAGGTTACAGAGATACATTGCCTAAAGGGATGGGCAAGGAGTTAGCCACTGCGGTGCTTTGCAAAGCATTTAGTAGCAATTTGGAAAGCTGAATGTTACTTCTTTTCACAACATTTGTATGTGGCAAATGTAATGGCAAAATTCTCTGGTTAAAAATGGCATGAGAGTTTTCCAGAACATTTTAATAAGAATTAATTATTGCAATTATGCATTAAGGGAGGCATTCAGTAACAGAATGAAGTATGTACGTGGGGAACAGATTATTGCCTTTAAGGCAAAGATACATTCATATTAAGTTTTGCATAAACATAAATAGATATATAATCAAGCAGACCATTTCTAGTGAGGTTCTGCATATTCAGCAGCTCTGAAAGAGGGGTTGGTTCATCTCTTCATCAGTCTTCAACAATGGAAGTGTGTAAATCTTTTTCCCATGAAAACTCTAACTTAAGTTAAGAGTTGCCACGTTATTAATCAGATTACTCAAAACATCTTTTCTTGAAAACAGGGATAAACCGAGCAGCTAATAGTTAAATACTTGCTTTCAAAAACAAAACAAAAAAAGCAGAATTTTTCAGTGGAAAGCATTGGTTAGTTGGGGCCATGGGAACTGTTTATGTAATGACGTAACCTTTAATGCAGCAGTGTTTTAAAAGAACTGGGTAGGAAGGATTTAGATACTTCTTTTATTTCTAGAATATCAGCTGATAACTTGAATGTAAACAGGAAAATGCGAGTTGTTATCCACCCAAAGCAGGGTGATACCGTCATATATCTGAAGTGGGGTTATTGTGCAAGCAGGAATGTTAGATTCATAAAAAAATTGCTCTTAGCTTTTTTTTTAATCCCAAACCACAGGGTGTTTTTGATTAGCTGGTTATTCTTGGCCTCTCGAGGGAGAGTTTGGAAATACAGAGTTAGAAGAAACAGCAGGACAAATGGACGGGTTTGACGTTGTTCTGGTTCAAACCAGCTCCGGATAGTGTTTGGGACAGAACTGATGTGACTGAAAACGTGACCACCAGGTCTGCTATTGACAGTGGATTTTTAAACCTACTTTCTTTTTTGGCAGAGGAAAGTGGCATTGAAAGCATGCTGGTACATAACCTACAGATTTTTTCCTTGTTCAGTGCTATGTGGTGGTGGTGATCATAGACCCTCCAGTTTACTGAGGTCCAGATGCTGGTCCTTTGTGCATCTCGAGTAGCGACACTATTACCAGGTTCTGTGATTTTCTTGCTCGTGTTTTGGGGACTGTTTCCGTACTCCCTGTAAAGCCCCAACTGGGATTTCAGAAGAATTGCTGTGTTCATTTGATTTTCCTCCTTCCCTCAATATCCACCCCCACCGCACACATGTCAGTTTTTACATGCCATGGCTGCGCAAAGGAGCTCAAAAATAGGAAGCATGTGTGCTCCAGAGGCTCAGAAACTTGACAGCAAATAAAATGAATTATGGTTTGAAAACACTGGGCTTTTTAAGCCAGTCATACATCAGGGGGGAAGAAGGCGGCTGGCAGATGAAGTTTAAGCCTTTGTGGTCTGCTGATCTGAGCCCCTGACCCCAGGTACTGGTTTTGCATTTCGAAGGACCTTTGGCCAGGTGAATGCAGCACGTTGGGAAAGGTGTTGGAGAACATATCAAGCTTGAACTTCACATTTGGCTATACGTGCAGTTCAGAGTCTTTTATTTACATAATTAGCCTTAGCATCCCAATACTGTTGCCACAGTTGCCCCTAAAACATCAGCTTTGCCCAAGGATTAACTGATCAAAGATGTATTGGAGTATTATCTAGTTTATTCAAGCATGTCCTCCAGGTCATGGAGAAAATTTATGAAGGCATACAGCAGGGCTTTTCTGCTTGTGCTGTGACTGCTGAGTGGATTTTAGGTTGGACCTAGCTTCAAGAGGCCATTGAGACCTGGCTGACTTGGTCAGGCCCAGGACCAGACCTGTGCGGAGGTTTACTTTCACCCCATCACTCAAAGATGTGGGTCCCTGTTACCCCCTTGTATGCTAGCGATAAATTCATGCTTGTGGAGACAGCTGATGGAAGGATTCACGTACCAGTTAAACTCCTGTTTGAAATATCAAATACACAGCTTGATGTTCTTGGTGTATATGGGTGCATTTGTCATGGACTCCCTTTTCACCCCGATCCTTACAAGTAAGAAGCAACAGTAGCTGGTAATCAAAAGACGTGAATTACGTTTATTATCTGAAGACTAACAACCTACTATACAAATCAATGTACTGAGTCTGCAAATACAGGAATCGGACGAGACGCCAGGATACCATACAGCACTATAATTAAGTGCTTTTACCTGGGGCTTGTCCTTATTTAAAATAAACAAGACCGCTGGCAATAAAAATGACAGAGATGAGTCTGCCCAAGGAGGTGAGCATTACCTACCTGTCACAATTGCTAAAAATACACGAAGTTATGGGAGAGCTGCGTTTCAGACAGTAAAGGTTCTGTAGAAAATTGTAGTTTATCCACAGTGTTCATTTAAGGGGGAGACTCAAAGAGCAGCAATTTGGGAAATGTATCCTGATAAGCCTTCCTGGACTGCAGTTCCTTTAGGCACATTGAACATTCAGAGTAAACTTCAGCACTTTGAGTTTGCGAGTCGCAGAGTTTCTCTGAGATGGCGTTGGCATTGCCTCCCATATCTGGGTCATGCTGTTCTCCATCTTATGTCTGAGCATAATGTCACAACAGCCTTGTGATGCCAGTGGCCCCGAGTGCCGTGGCTTTCGAGCTCAGCTGGCAGCCCGTTGGGATTAGCCAGCAGAAGCACTCCTTCTTCGGACTTACTGATTGAAGGTGAATACGGTGACATTGGCTTGAGGGAGGCACATGAATGCGATTTTTTTTTTTTTTTCCTGACACTGTGTGCAGTATCCATTGGTAGGGTCTCGTTTGAGTGGATAGAGAGGTCCTACCTCCCATTGGCACATGGAGGGACTAGTACTTGTGGTTCAAGGTTTCGTGTTGTAGTGTTGAGGTCCTCCAGAATCTCACTGCAGTAGTAGGTCTGTGTGGTACTTGTGTACAGCATCTCTTGATTTGCTCCAAGAGAACGTGTTCCTCAGCATGATGATTTCTGTTTTGGAAGTATATATTATCCGTAATCTGTGTTGTGATTGTGGAGATGAGCTGGGGCTTCATTGTAGGTGCATTTCTTCACCTTGTGGCTACAGGGAAAAGGTACTATTTTTGGCTGTCTGGAATGCTCTTTGCCCATCCTACTGTGACGCTGTTCTTCTATCAACACTAGTGAGCGGTCACTTTAAGTTCAGATTTTCCCAGATGTGCCCCTTTTTTTCTGGATTCTTGCTGGATTTGAGAACTGTAAATTTGTCGTTGTTCTTGACACTGCCAGGCAAGTCCTGATCTTTGGAATTGTGTCTTGTGAATGCAGAGACCATTTCTGTAGCACGTGCCGAGAAGTTACAGTGGGTTCGTACGATATGCAGTGCATGTGTGTTTTACCACGTGTCTGTGGGCATTGGATGTCTAGCTCAAGTGTGGACCATTCATAGGTGTGGGCGTACAGCGTGTTCAAAGCTTTCCAGGAGCATGGGAGGCTCCACGCTTGTGCAGCGCACTGCACCTGCGGTACTGCTTCTGCAGGGATACGCAACTTGGTCAAAGTAGGTGATGGAGATGGGAATGTTTCATTTCCTCATAGAGGTTGACCTGGGGAAAAAAAACACAGCAGGTTATTTTTGCTTCAGTTTTGGTTTATTTTTACAGGCGGTTAGGAGCTCTGGTTATACGTCAAACAAAGAGCAAAGGGATGGATTTCCTTCCCCATTTACTGGGCTGTGCATTGGCTTGCTGATTTGTCCACGCCGTGCTTAGGTGAGGGTAAGGGAATCCTTGGACTTCAGTATGGATTAAAACTTCATTGAGTATGAATGGACTTAAGTCCACGCAAAATTGTGAGTTATCTCTGGGTTACGTGGGCAGCCCTGGAAGGGGTCTGTATGCCACAAGACGTGTTTTGTAAATTAAAAAGGTGCTCATTGATTTTATTTAAAATGAAGTCTGTTACGGAGCGATCGGACAAATGGCTTAAAGCTGATGGAAAAGAATGAGCAAAGGCACAGTATAATTCAGGCAGGATGGAAGGAGTGTTTAACTGTATGAACTATAAAGGCATGTTAAGTACAGAGCTAGTGGCCCAGAGAAGAGTCAAGGACTCAGGGTCGGTTACCTGAGTATTCCTGCAGTGTGGTCTTCAGAGAGGACTGAGATTTGAACCTTCATCTCCAGCTGTGGGATGTCATCTTAAAATAACCAGCTGGGGTGGTTTTTCTGGTTTTATTTCAGATGTGATCCTTGGTACTGGGTACTGCTTGTGGAAAAAAAAAACCCTGTACTTCAGAGAGGTGGTGTGTTGTGCTTTTTGAAAGCCAAGTCTCTCCCGTTTCCCTCGGAGATGGCATCCAAAGTCACCAGTTGCTAGTGAGTAGTGGGCACGTCAGATGCGAAGCAGGGTAATTTATTGGGCTCTGCTGCCATTGCTGCTTCCTGTGCTGTGTTTACCTCTGGGTACCATTGTTAATCTAAATGAACATACTAGAAAATGGTCAGAGGGGAACCGAGAAAATAACAAAAAAGAAAAGTTTTGGAAGCAGAAGGCTTGTAATAGAAAAGATGTAAAGCTTTTTGCAGGCTGATAATGCCCCGCTGGTCACAGCCAGTGGGCACCACCATGGGTGGCTCAGCAGCCAGAAAGTATTTTAAGCTCAAGTCCCAGTATCAAGGAAACATTTGAGCACCTGCTGGGTTTGAGGTGCATGCTGGAGTCCCGGTGGTGGCAGCAGAACCTCAGTACCTGCTTTCCTGAGTTGTGGCCCAAGTGCCATTTCTCCAAAAATGTAACTCTTTAACTTTTGTAATTTTCCATCATTTCAAAATCAGCTTTTAAATGGTAAAGTGAACCCAGAGCACCAAAGGAGACGTTTCCAGTGGCAGCTGGAGCTTGTGGTGTTAGTTCCCAGTCAGGAGCTATGTCTTTAAAGACCCTTAGGCTGGGGTGACCTGGTAATGGAGGAGTGTGAGTTGTTTGCAAGGGGTTCGAGGTTATTTCTTATGTCTCAGGAATAAATCCTTGGGTGCCATGGGTGTAAATAAATAGTTACTGAGACGTTGACTTGGTTGGTGGTGAGGAAAATGCTAGTGACAGTCTTTGAGCATTTCTTTTTCTTCTGTATGCGTGGTTCCCACACACATGCCATCATCTGAAAGAGCTAAAGAGGTCTTTATGGGCTTAGGGCCAGAGGTAGGAGCTATGTTTTGTGCAAACATGCACAATTTTTTTTTGGTGTTACTTTTTTTTTTGAATTGTAATCTAATTATAGAAATGAATGTTGCTCCCTCAGAAACCTGACTACCAGCTCTTAAACTAAAGTTGCCAACAAAGTAGGTGATGACTTCACTTGAAGCTGGACATGGTCAGCTCTGGTAAGGTCAGGCCTTTGATAAGGACTGATTTCGAGTAGACATCAGACCTGAAGAAAGTGTTAGCTAGCATCTTAAACACAAATTGTTGGAGTAGACTTCTTACTTTGTTGGTACCTGCCATGCTAAAAGTCAGGTCTGCTCGTGGAAGAGTTGTGAGCTTGTCCCATGCCCTGGGGTGGATTTGGAGCTTTTGTGAGGAGCGTGACGTTACGTGCCTTCGCACGAATGCGTAGCCACATGTGTTTGAACAAACCAGCCCTAGTCAGACAAAAGGTGTCCTCCTGCATGCTGCTCCTTCTGGGGAGGGAACAAATGAATTAGAGATGGTAGTAATCCAGCTTCAGCAACACGAGAGTAAAGCTCTTCGTGTCAGAAACCATATAGATCCATGTGTTTATCAGTATTGACCCAGTATATTCACAGCTACACCCAGGCTTCTTACCTGTGGCAATTACCATCCATCTCGCATTTCTCTTCAGTTTCGTTGTAAGCTGCAAAGAATCAAGACTCAATTACCTGTGTGTTGCACGCAATGCAAACACTGCTGCTGTAGAAGGTGAAGCTTGTAATCTTTAACATTTCTCATCCAAACACAGTTATTCTGATTGCCACATTTCAAGCCTTTCTACAAACATTAACCCTCTCCTACCATCTTTCTGTTTCTCCTCTGCAGAGTCTTTAAATCCCCATCAGCCCCTGTGGCGGCATGGGAGATGTCATGGTCCTATGATCATCCTTTGTAGGTTTTTTTTTGATTTTTATTTTTTTTTCTCTGAAGGGAGGCCCTGGGTTGAGTTAAGATCCTTCAGCGTCTGAGCCGTTCAAATTTAGCATTTAAACATGTCTTTGTCCCACTGACTTCAGTATGACTTGAAGTCACCTATGTTATGTGGGCATCCAGGAAGACCAATTGTTCCCTCTATGAAGATGAGGGAAGTTGCAGCCACAGTCTAGAGACGGTGGAGCTCAGGAAAATGGAAATTTTGCATCCACGCTGCTTGCATTCCTTTTCTTACATCTCTGTTTTTCTTGGCACTAAAAATACACAAAACTTCATTATCTTAGAAACAAAACCAAACCAACCTTTTCTTTATTCATGAACCGATGTCTGTTTTGAAATCTCATCAGGAGAGGGGGGAGAAAAAAAAACCCAACCCATCAGTTTCTTTATTTACTTGCTGTGTTATTTATTTCCGCTGCGTGCTGCTGGTAGAAATCCCACAATAGGCACTGCAAGGCAAAACACGTTTCGGGACACTTCCCAATTTAGCACCGTCATTCAGCGGGGTCCTAGAGCAGAAGCCTTGGTGTTCGGTGTGGAGTTAGGAGCTAAAATCGGGCGGAAGGAGGAAAAACGAACACAGCCTCAGATGGAAAGCGAATAATTTGTGATTAGCTGTTAAAAGCAGCTTTCTCAGTGGATTCGTGTATGCCTGTGTCACCCAAGCACGGAAATCCCAAATCCCACCTCGCCAAGCCCCCTGTTTGTGCCCCTGTCCCCCAGGCTGCTTCCAGCCCCCTCCCATCCTCCCTGGCTGCGGGCGGGCGAGAGGCAGCATGCCCGCTGGCTCCTTCTGACCCTGTGCCTCCTTGTCAATTTTCATTCATTTTGGAGGGACTCGACATTTTGGAAGCCTCATTCCCTCCCTCAAATGGAGCTGAAGGTGACCATGGGTTCGAAAGTGACCCCAGGGGACCCGAGAGGCATGAGCTTCCCTGCCCAGGGCGAGCAGGCTGCTGCAGAGGGGCACAGCCTGGTTAAAGAAGGGGAAAGACGCTTGGGAAATTCCTGTTTGGATCAAAAGGCAATCATTAAGCTAACCACGCTACATTTCTGAAAAGAAAATGGAAAGTGGAAAAAAAAACAACAACCCAAACCCTGAGCTTTTCTGTTCTTTATTGCAAAATGTGATAGAGTTATAGACAATAACATTTCACGTGTGAAAGAACATCTAAGAGTGGGAGATTTGTCTTATCAACACTGATTGTTTTTTCAGTTTCTATTCTCCTGAAATTATGTCTAATGACATTTTTAATTACCTTTTCAATATTATTTATTATAATAATGGTTTTACTTTTTTGAGGCCCATCTGTGATTTTGGTGTTAGGTGGGGTTTTTTTTTAGGGGTTATATAATTTTATGTCAGATACTCGGTTATGCATATGAAAATAGAGCTAAACAAATTTCATGCTTCGGGATACAACTGCTTTTCTGGAGATGAGGAAAGATGGTTTGCCGCATTGCATAGTCGCCCGGTTGCCTTGGTCCCGCAAGCGGCCGAGGAAGCGTTGAGCATCTTTGGGCACCCTGGGGAGGTGGGCGGAGGTGGAGGCACCCAGCACCTTACAGGGTTGCTCAGGACCTGGCAGCACTGAAGCTCGAAGACTTTCACCTTTTGCTGTGCTGTCAGGTATTGCTCGCTGCTGGAGGCAGGAACGTCAACCTGGTGATCTCTCACGTTACAGTGAGGCACATACTTCTCTGTAGCCATTAGACAGTTCTTACATGCTTTACTGTGCGCGTCCTGTCGCTGCTGCTGTGGTTTTAAAATGCCTGTGTAATCTGCAATGCAGGTAACAATCTCTGCAGATCAAGTCCCTTGACTGAATTCTTGCATTTTGGGACTTGATCGTCTGTTTGTCGTATTGCTAAATTGTAAATCTCCGTGCTGAAGTGTCCCAAGAAGGCGAGCAAAACTGATGCTTTTGAAGATTTTGTTTTCATTTTGGAGTGGAAGGAAATTTTGACCTAAATAAGTCAGGTATTTCCAAGAGTAAGATTAAGAGGAAATGTGCTGTGTGGCCCAGATGAGATATTTTGGGGAGCGAGGATTTGGGGTCTGGCAGAGAAGCTGCCCAGCGGCAGGCATACCTCCTCCTCCTCCTCCTCATGAGCATCTGCCCAAATTAGGTGAAGTGCAAAGCCTTAGAAAATCTCACACTTGGAAAGGACTGGATCTGACCACTGGCTTCTCCCCCATCAGCATCCCCCCTTTCTTCCCTGCCGCTGTGCAGTGGCCATCCCCGCTGGAACAGCCCTCGCTGCCAGGCTCTTGGGCCCCAGGGCAGATGGGTGCTTTTGCCTTGCTCTGGCTCCTGGTGTGGGTGTCGCAGCGTTGCCTGCATGGAGTCACAGCTACATCACAACCGATGGGGTTATCAGGCTGTGTTTTGCTGCCGTTCTCCCTGAACTCCAACCTCTGGGCTCTCACAGGTTTAATAGGTGCATCATGTAAGGCATGGATGATTTGCACACCTTTTCGAGACAAATTAGTGCTTGCTGAGATAATCTGGGAAGCTGTTATTTCCATTGACAATCTTTGCCTCAATGCCTTTCCTTGCCTCAGTGCATGTCTCAGTTCAGGCGCCTGGGGTTTCCCTCTGGTCGCTGCAGGCTTGGCCAGCGGGTCTGGGAGCTTCTCGTCCCATCCCCGAGCAGCTCGCGTTGCCCTCAGCGGGGCTCACGATCAAACAGCAGTTCTGTCTTCTAGGAAAGGACATTTCCTGTGTGCAGCCTCCTTGTGCAGCCGGCACTCGTACCTGCCCTTTAGTCTCCAAGTGGAGTGTGATCAGCAAATTGCCTGGCACCAGCTGAGTGCCAGCTACCACAGATCCCATCGCAGCGGTGGCTCTGCTGGATTAGCTTTTTTTTCTTTCAAGAGATATATTTTTTTAATAGGTGTCTGCTGCTGTTTCATGGTCCTGTTCTCTTGTGCTTCAGTTCAGAAGTACAAATTTTTTTCGCTTCTGCAGTTTTCCAGTAACTGAGCAATAGTTTACGTTTGCTCTGCAGTAAATTTAATTTTCAGTGTACTGGCCTAGTTACATAAGTGATCCGAATCCCTCTGGATCTCTCTTGTGGTTGCTTCGTATTTACTACTCCCTTCAGTTTCATGTCATCAGCAATTTAGCAATTTTACAGCTGGTTTCTCCAAGTAATTTATAGACATTATCAACAGGGTGGAATAGATACTGAGAGTTTTCTCCATAGATCCCACTGACTTTAAATGAACTACTTTTGCAGGAGTAAGAATAGCTGATGAGGGGTGATGGCAAATATTCATATCTCAGGCGGGCGACACGTGCTTGCTGATGATCAGGAGGTAGTCTGGCCATAAATTTTCGTGCTAGTGTTGGGGAGTTTGGGATCGATGGTTCTGAATGTTTCCAGCTGGATACCCACACTGATATATGTAAGTTATTGCATCTGCATTAACTGCAGACGCTATTGTCAGCATCACCTTGAAGGATGTGTGCAGTGAGATACTAGCTTAATTCCTTCCCATGGGAGATACAGGTATTTCTTCTGCCGCTCCTTTGGAAGGAGCGCTTAGGGCAAGGATGCTAAATCTCTGTGCTCTCCACAAAACAAGAAAAGGGAAGAGATCCTCAGAAGAATCACATAGCTGAAAAAGTCTTCAGCTTGGCAGTATGAGGAGTTAAAAAAGAGGTGGAGGGACGTCTGTGCAGAACTGCTTGGACATTTCTCCTGCAGCCACAGCCTTGGGGAGCAGAAGCTGCCCAGGACTAGGCTGCTCATCCACAGAGTGCATAGCTGCTGGCCCTTTAGAGAATATATAGCAGGGGCAGGCTCCATCCCCCAGGAAAGTCCAGCCTCGAGGTGTTTCGCGTCGTCGTGCGTAAAATCTGTGGCGTTGCTGACCTCGAGGCTGTGATGGCAGATGTGAAACTGGAGAGATGACTCACTCCATCTGGTAATTCAGGCTGAAAGATGGTGTTCCCCAGCCTTTCTTTGACATTTAAGAGGTGTTCCCCTTCCCCTGTGAAGAAAAGTAAACTTAGAGTGTCCCAGCCAGTCTCACTATCGCTATGTTGAGTCAAGGACTTTCTTTATGACCACAGATGCAGAGGACTGAGTTAAAACAGTAAATTTAAAGCTAATGGTGGAAAACAGTGGGAAGGGCAGGTCCCCACTCTAGCTGGCTCATTCTTCCTCTTCAGGGTGTGTGTGTGGGTGACCTGTGCTTAGATGTTACCACAAACATTTACTTTGAAGGGCAAAAACCCACATCTGTTCTCATGGGGAATATTAAATGTTGACCTTCAGCAATAATTTAATGGATGTTAGAAATTTCTAGTGAATAATACATGGGCTTCCTTGAGAAGCCTCAGATTATCTAGGGGGAAAAAAAATTTCTCACCTCTTCTCTAGGCGAGATAGGTGTTGTGGGTGCTACATGCGTTGGTAGGGAACCACTGGGTACGTGCCAATGGAGAGCAACCTGCTCTGTGTTTCTAGTGGGCAAGTGTAATGAGCATCACAAAAACTTGTTGTTGGCAAAATTTGTCTCAGCCCTGCCGCCATTTCAAAATAAAATAAAGTAAAAATCAAACAAACCAGCCCTTTGAAAATGGTTGGGAAATTAGATAGTTATAATTGCTTTTCTCCGCAGTCTGGAAACAGTCCCTTCTCTGCCAAACACACCTGTTCCTGGTGTTTTCTTTTTGCTTATCTGTGCATAACTGTGCCGTATTTTTGTGGTGACATTTCGTACCTGGTTTTGACATTCTATTTTGCTGCCTTTGATTTGCTCCTCAAAAGGGATGAGAAAAATTCAGCCTTCCAAGGCACAAATAAGCCTCTTATCATCATAGTATCAAAAGAGTGATTAAGGGAGAATTTAAGGTCCTTTTTCTAGTTGATTTTAAGGCCCCTTTCCAATTTTCCATTTGCCTAAATACTTCCTCGATCCCAGAGCTGGCTCTTTTTGATTTCTCAATTGATTGGAGCACTGCTGAAGAGCAAGACTGAAAACATTGGGCACTGGAAAATCAACCTGGTAATTTGATAAATAGTATAGGGTGTGTTGTTTAAAGCCCGTCACACATTCAGTTCCTCCTAGGCTATGAACAGCCGTATCAGTGGTAGTTTCTGTAGTTTAGTCCAGGAAATTCAGGCACAGGCACAGTCGGCGGTAGCAGTGAGGGAAATGTCTATAAATGTATAAAAACACATTTATATACCATTGCCAATACTTTCAACACAGCAAAGGTCTAATTTCTGAGGTTTCTCTTCGAAGCGCGGGCTCAGTAGCCTGCCTTGCTGGCTGTACGCTGGCTTATTCGCCCTATATTCATTACCACATCCTGCAAGTCGTTAATGGGTCACCTCGGAGGTGCTGGAATGTCCTGTCTGAAGACCATTAGCGAGGTGCACACAGGCCTCTGGGCAGCGCGCACCTGCTCCTGCCTGAAACCTGCCCTGCAGCCATGCTGCCTGCACCGCGCTGCCCGCCAGCCGTCAAGCTAACGAATGTGGGACTGATTAGCATATAGAGCCTGCACCTCTGGTAGGGTTCCCCGCTCTTCCCCCTCCCCCCTCCAGTACTTTTACATGACCCGGGGGGAGGCTGAATTGAAACAGGCCCAGACCTGCCATGGGTGGAAGGAACGAAGCAATCAAGAAGGCAGTTTTCCCAAGGGGGGGGGGTGGACATGCTGGCTGGCGGCTGGGATAATGAAACTGCTCGGGAGAAATGTCAGCAGAAATGAGTATGTGCAAAAAGCTGGTTATTGCAGCAGGGCTAGCGGGCCGTGGCCGTTTGCAGGACCACGCGCTGGTTCGGTCTTGCCAGTGGTTGGTTTGTAATGATTACAAAAGTAACTGCTTGCCAATGTAAATAGCTGGATAAACAAACGTATAGGAGAGCAACTGGGGATGTGAATAACCCACTCTCTGTTTAGAGGATGTGAGAAAATGTGTAGCTCTAATCAAATTTGCTGGGGAAGTGACTGCAGAGGGGATTCAAGTGTGATGAGGAAATGGAAATGTTTGCCTGGAGGAGAAGGGCAGCTGAGCACCGTGGCAGGGGCACAGCGCCAGGAGATCCTGCCAGAGGGTAGCGCCTCTATCCGTGGCTCATCCACTGGCAGTGCCGAAGGGCTCGGAGGGTGGTTGTCCCGGTGCTGCTTCCAGGGCTGAGGCTGTGGGGGCAGGGCAGGGGTTTCTGTGTCTGTGAGCAGCCCTGGGGACCCAGATGGTGAACAAGGGGAGGTTTGTTGGGTTGGTTTTTTTTTTTTGGTTCCTTCCCAGGTTGGCCTGACCGGCCTCTGTGCCAAGCTACGAGGGTTGCATGGAGCCTCCTCCCACTTCCTCCCCAACCCACCTCACCTACGAGGGTGATATGGGGTGAAGCATCCTTCCTCTGTTGGGTTGAGATGTTTCTCTGCACCCACTCAGGCTGGGTGAAAATCAAGGGCAGGCTGAAGCTCAGCAGAAAACTTTGTTTGCAGTTCTGTGCTAAATTTGTAGCCGCTAGGATCAAGGATGCTTTAATTCAGTGAGTCATCACTTGTTCTTATTAAAGAGTCTGTGGGGACAGCTTTTCTGGCACACGTGATGGGGAGCTGCTGTGGTGCATAGCCAAAGAACGGGTCCCAAAGGTGTTACCCCAGCTGGAAGGGCTCGGAAAGGCGTTTTCTTGCAAGAGGCGATTGGTAGCCCGGGACCAAACAAGAGACACCCGGTCAGAGTGATGGTGCTCAGCTCAGGAGGGTCCTGCCCACAGGCTGGTGCAGGGAACAGAGTCTGGCTGGGCACCCCATGGGGCAGGAGCTGGGGTGCCCCAGCTGTGGAACATGGAAACATGGGCAGGATGGATGTGCCGATGGGGTTGGGAGAGTTGAGTGAAGAAGTGTGTCTTTCTCCTCCAGTTCTCCTTGTGAAGACAGGAAAATACAGAATATTAAATGAGAGCATGCTTTCCACTCATCTTTTCCCCCCTGGCAAGCAGAAGCTTGTAGTTTACTTTCTGGAGTCAGTGCCTAAGAGCATATAAATAGGTGATGTCTGGAGGGAAGAGCTTTAGAGAATGGTGATGTTAGCTGTACTTTTGAAGAAGTTAGCTACTCTTACAGTAGTAAGAGTAGACCAGTACTTTTTATTACTGAATTACACCTGCACTGGTGTAATTCAAAACACAGACCTTTTCCAAGTAGGTTGTGCTTATGTTGATTTAATAAATGACATTAATGATTCTCCTTTGGCCTGCTTTTGAAGCTACTTCATTTAAGACCTATTGCGTAGTTTTGAACTGGTGGGGTCTGAAATCTTGTCTGTCTTGGGTGGTATTTCTGATTTTGAGAGGATAGCCAAGGAAATCACTGAGCAAAGCCTTCGAAAAATTGGTGCCGCCTGACATTAGCCTGTACTTTAGTTGACCTACTTCAGATTTAGAGGTTTGGTAGGACACATCTTCAAATGGACATTCAATATGAATAGTTAGAAATTGTCTTAACTTCTGTTGCATTCAGAATAAGCAAATGGTTGCTTGAGCACTCAAGTAAAGCCGTATTAGATGAGTGAAAAGCGAAGTGCAGTGCCATGCAAGGCAATTAAAAAAGAGGTATTTGTAGAGATTATGTTTTTATCCAGTAACATTTTTCATTAAAATTAATTCTATGTAAAAACATAAAAAGTTAGTGATGTTCACCTAATCTTCGTTGCTAATTGGAACTCCAAATAGCTGCATTATGTTTGATAACTGATTGATTGACCTGAGCAAAGCTTGTGCATCTGTAGGATGGAGGCAATCGAGTTATCATTCAGAAAAATGCCAAGATGATTGTATCATATCTCACAGTTCATAAATGCGTGCTTCAGTAGTATTGACTTTAGTTTTCAATACATAGCGGTAGGCCCGATATTACTGTTGCCATGATTATAATACGGCCTTTATGGATGCAGGAATAGGCTCAGGAAGCACCACATCCTGTGCTGCAAGTCAAACTTTGAGACCTGATCCCATCCATCAGAGTGGGTGAGGAAAACTTAAACTAAATTAGCTGTCACCTTGTTTTGTTTTGTTTCAAATGTTTTTGTTTTAAACCAGTGTGTATAACAGCAGCATCCTTTAGAAGATGAGAAAGAATGACGGAAAACACAAACGCATACATAAATTTCTTGGATTCAGTGTATACTTAGAACTGAGAGGAAGGGTTAAGCCACAGGGCAGAAAGTGCCACATCTTTGTAGGTGGTCCAGACTTGGAGTTTCAAACAGGCACTCAGATGCTTTTCATTATGCAATTTCCTTCAGAAAAGTTTTAAGATCTCAGGTACACAGGGCAAAGAGATCTGGAAGTTTCTCAGTGAAGGCAGCTGCAAGAGGATAATAGGACTGAGTCTAATTGGAATATTTCTGGCACTCTTCCTCTAAATAATTAACGACACTGTTTTGCTGAAGCTGAGCCATTTTGCTGAGATGTTTTGATCTCAGGAGGGTTTTACTAGATTCTGAGACCCCCTCATCATCTGCCACCGCATCACTTCTGAGGAGGTGGTGCAAGGTGTGTTGGGGTAAAAAAGGGAGAGAAAGGGAGGAGAAATACAAAATCTGATCTGTTCAGTCTGTTGTGTCCCATACTGAGTTGTGCATGTAAAGCTTCCAATTTTTCAGGCTCAGAGAGATCCCCAAAAGATAAACAAAATTTAATTCTCAGCTCAAAAAAGTTTTTTGTCCTGTCAAAAAAATTTCTAGTGAGCAGCTGCTCCTTCTTAGGCAGCTTGGAAACTTTGGGGCCTGCCCTGGAGGGTAGTGTTGATGTCTCCATATTCAGAGGTTTGACAGGAAAATGTCATTTACCACGTTGTCAGGAGTGATCCCTTGGGTAGGAAGAACTGATGTTAACATCTAAGGGAATATCTGAGGGAAATCCATGTTTCATGGCTATGTTGTACCGAATGTAGAATGTAGTAAAATCTTACTAGATTGTAGGAGGCTTTAGATAAAACGTTGTCAAATTACTCCAGCAGCTAAAATAGGTAGGAAAATAACAGCTCTGTTGGGCAATCTAATGATTGAAACATACTGAAGATACCTGCAGACGGCTAGTCTGAAGAACTAGTGTGCATGCTTATATGCTTAGATACCAGAGGCTAAACTTCCAGGGATAAAAACGGGGCTGCGATCTGTCCTCATTTGAGAGCCTGCTGCTGAATGGTGATGCTGAGGAATGCTGGACATGAAAGCTGGATGCCTGTAAGGACGGTGGTCACGTTGCGTGGAGTGGCTGGATCAGTGTTTGTTGGTGGGCGGCAGGACCCCCACCCTGACAACTGGGATAACGAAGACACCCAACATGCCCAATGGGTTCTCAGGAGGTCCTCCCAAAACCTGAGTTTGAAATCATGTAGGAAAGTGGTACCCAGTGTGAGAAAGTGGTATCTTCTAGGAAAAGGCTGGAGCTGAGCATCATTTCACAAGACACGCACTGTGTGCTGCTAAGTCTTTGTCCTTTACAGAAATAAAATACCTTTGTTCTGTTTCTTCAGCACAGTATAAATAAAGCTTCTGGTGGCAAGGCTTGTGCCTTGGAGTCATCCAAAAAGTCCTTATGAGCAGGAAGCCATGGCTGGCAGTGAGCGACCCCAGCTACTTGCAGCAGCTGCCTTTCAAAAGGTCTTTTTCTAAAGCGCTGCTAGTGTGCAATGAGTGATTTTTAGTCCAACGTATTTCATAAATGTGGAAATTAGACTTAAGGAATAAATTCTCCTTTTGACCGCTGTCAGAGAGTCTCAATAGCTTTTTTTATCGAATCTGTACTAACTCTTCAGTGAGCCTGAGAAATGATGGTTTAGGGTGTTATCTCCTTTCCCAAGCCTCCGTTTCCACCGGAGCAGTATTGTCTTTCCTGCTGGGTACAGCAAACACACAAGCAAGTGCTTGGAGCAGATGCTACTGCAAAGGTAACTGCTGCCGTTCCTTTTAGCTGGAAATGTAATTTTAAGATTAGGTTTGGGTGGAAATGTTACTTGGCTTGTCTATAAATACACCCACATGGCTGCTTTTTTTTTTTTTAAAAAAAAAATGTCCTCTAATACAAAACAGAGGTCAGACAGAGGTGGCTGAAACATTGACCATATCCTGGGCTCCCAGGTTCATCAGTGGTAGCTTTCTAGCCTTCTTTGTAGTGGAAAAGCCTGAAACATAGATTTACAGACCTGGAAGCTAATGTACTTCCAGAGCCTGCAGAGCTCCTGGCATCCACCTCAGGTCTTCGGTCAGATGGTTTCAGACCCGTGGGGTTTTTTTTGTTTGTTTTGTTTTGGTTTTTTTTTTTTTTTTCCCCCTCCAGTGAGTTACTTCTTAATCCTCTAAAGTCTCTGCTGTTCTTCAGTTTAGGGAAGATGCTCTGCAATCTCAGGTAGTCATCAAGAAGTCAGGGGATTTGTATTGTCTGGAAATCTCAGAGTGGTTAAAATAGCGCTGGATGCTGGGGGAATAGGAAGATGGTGAATGCTTTGCCTGCGGTGTCCATACCTCCTGTCACCACAGCCTGCCTGGAAGCAGGCTCTGCCTGCCAAGCTCTGCCTGCCTTGCCTCTCTTGTGCAAAGTGGGGATGTCAGCACCCACAGTGGGAGCCTGGTTGAAGTGGTCCCGTGACAGAAGGATCCACGCGTTATTGTCTATGTATTTGTCAAAATGGTCATCTTTATCTTTCACTTCTAGTACTCCTGTATTTAGCACTAAAGAAATAACGCGCGTATTGAGGCTAACCATTTATATAATAATGGCGTCATTAGTTGACTGGCTTGAGCCTGTGCGATACCAACCAACGAGAGTTTTGAAAGCAAATGGTGTCTTTCCACCCTTCAGTCGGCATTGTCCTTCCTTCTGTCCTAGCCCACAAACAGAAGGAATTCCTAATCTCTGTTCTTGATAATGACTTTTATTGTCTCTCAGTCCAGGAATCTATCATACACATGTAAGAATAGCTCTGGGAATTATTTCAGGAGTCCACCTCCTTACACCCGGTAGGATATCTTTGCTGGTTTTGGCAGTTTGCTTATTCAGTTTGTGAAAGTCTTCAACATGGGAAATTCCACAGGGTCCCTCAGCAAACCTGTCCTGGGTTATCTTTACCATTGGAAAAAAGCCTTCCCTAATGCCTAAATTAGATCTTGCTGCAGTGTGAGCCCATGAGTTCCTGTTCTGTGCACTGTCATTGTGGAGAACAAATAATTTCTATTTGCAGGAACCTTTGATGTGTTTGCTGACCTCAGAGCAAATCTGATCACTTCTCTCACAGGTCCAGATCTTTGATTATTTTTGTCCTTGTCAAAGTTATTTCCTTCAGTCATCTGAATTTTTTGTTCCAAGTGCAGATGGCACAGATTTAGGGTTTTTTTGGTGACAGTAGTTTGTTGGATATGTATGAGTTCAACTAAGGAGTGTGTTCAGTTGACTGAAGTAGCTCATGAGTCTTGCACTTTTCTTTTATAGACTTGGTACTATCAGTCAATTTGCCATTCTGTTAATTTCATATGTTCTTATTTCAACTCTTGATAACCTATGAAATCAAGTCCTTATCTTTGAAGGCTGAAGGTTCTAGGAATATTGGTGATCGCTTATTTTGTTTCCCATTTATTCCCTGATAAATGCTGTTATCTTTCCATTTTCAGATGACAGCAGATGATCAGCAAGGGCATAACAGAATGCATATGTATAAGTCATGGGGAGAGGTGGAAGTCTAAACGTCAAAAATCAGACAATCCAGTAAACTCTGGATTCTACTTTAATGTCTGTTTACCTGACCTGTCCTCCATGGGATTTGCTTGTATGGCTGCTTTAGTTCCTAGCCCTTTTGCGTAGTAGTCTTCAACCTCTATTGGTCACTTTTACCTAGGAGGTCTCTGGAAGAGTAAGTCTAAAAAAAGCGAATTTGTTGGAACTCAACTGAACTGTGCATCTGCAGTTCTACTGAAATTTCTTAGGAACTGAAGAGCAAAAAAGCGTTAAAACCACCCTTTCTGTTGCTCTTTCTAAACTAAATAAACAAACATGCTGTTCAAATTCTCTGGCAGTTCTAAGACCTTTTTCTGGTGTCCTGGTTTAGTCTGACAGGCAGCTAAAACAGCCACACAGCTATTCGCTCACTTCATCCCCTCCAGTGTAATGGAGAAGAGAATTGAAAAGAAAAAGTTAAAACTCATGGGTTGAGATAAAGCCAGTTTCATAGGACAGACCCCCCCTCTAGTTAATTAATAAAAATTATTTTAAATATTAAATATACGAAACAAGTGGTGCAGGACAATTGCTCACCACTTGGAACCGATGCTCAGCTAGTTCCTGAGCCATGCCACCTCCTGGCCAAACCCCCAGTTATATACTGAGCCTGACATCATACAGTATGGAGTACCCCCNACTGCTTAGCAACAACTAAAACATCAGTGTGTTATCAACTTATTCTCATCCTAAACCCAAAATATAGCACTATACCGGCTGCTAGTAAGACAATTTAACTCCCTCCCAGCCGAAACCAGGACACCTGGAGAAGCACTTACCTTCAGTTGCACAGTTTCAGCAGAAGAAAACAGCTTTTGATACTTTGATTCTGATCTGTCAATTGGACTTAACTACTGTTAAGTTCTGGACAAGAATCTGCTAACCTTCGTTAGCTGTGTATTAAATAGGGTAGTAAGGCCAAGAATATTTTGTAGGGTGAGAATTTTTTGGGAGCAAATGTAGCCACAATTATAAATATCTTTCCTGTTATCTTTTTTTTTTTCCTTTTCTGAAAGTGGAAGATACTTTAACAGTAAGTATAGATTTTAAAAATAATACTACAAGAAGAACTCTAATAGGAGTTGCACTTAAGTAATTTGCCAGACTGTGCAGGTTGTAAATGATTCCCTGTCACTTTGAAAAGCTGCTTTTCTACATCCTACAAGAAAATAATTCACAGGGTCACAGAACATTTGCAAATACTCACAGGGTACCATTCATGCAGAATGGCAGGTGAAGGAGGAGTCATAAATAATTACAGAGTCTTTTCTTTGCCTTGGGTGAGCTTGGGATCCAGACATGGTAACTAGCTGGCAAATGAAAACTGAGCTAAAAGTATTTGCATGAACTATTTGTTTCATGGCCATGAATACTGAATACACTGGGAACCTTTACAGCCTCTTTGAAGATCATTTGAAGCATATAAGGATAAATTATTTAGGTAAATAATGTGCAGCTAGCAATTTGACAGGATTTAGGTTTTACTGCTCTAAAAGACAAGTGCTTAAATATCTTTGTAATGTGCAAATGAAAAATCTTGACTTACTTATTGTATGAAGTTTGAAAGAGTGAGAAGGCTTGCTGAGCCTCTAGGAAGTCTTGTAAATCTCCTGTAATAGGGGGCTTGCCACAACACTAATAAAATGACGGCAACGTATCCAGGTGCGTTTATAGAGTGCATTTATAAGGACCAAGTTCTCAGTTGACAGCAATGAGAGGGAAGTTATTTGGGCAGGAGACCGTGTGGTTTTCTTGTTCTCGCTGTCAAGACAAAACTGGTATCAGAGGCAACAGTCAAGTAAGCTTAGGGATATTCAAAAACCAGTTGTGTTCTTCGCGTTTACTTGCCTAATTTAGCTACGGATAGTGGTATTTGGGTGCTGGCACGGGAGAGGTGGGACTTCCCAGACGTGTGCAGGTTCCCACCCACCCTTGGTGGCACGGGTGAATTGTAAGCATGAAGGGAAGTGCCTTGCTCAGTACTAGGGACTTTATTCCTGGCACATGGGGAGGTGACTTGGAAAGAACTCTTGTAGCGATGCTGAAAAACAGTGGTTGCTGTTTAGCAGTCAGCGTTTATGTGCAAACCCTGAAAAACGCTGTTATTTATTCTGATTTTTCTTATTTTGAATCTTGCTCTTGGTAAACTGGTGGCTTTCAAGAGCAGTCAACAGATGCATTGGTTAGAGGGGTGTTCTCTTGAATGTTTTTTAGGAGTGATGGGAGTAAACAGATGGATATGAAGAAAATTGTCTGTAGAGAAACTTCAAAGTTTTGCTTAGTCCACAGGAAGCAAATCTGCAAATTGGAGCTGGAACTAATGAATGATTTTTTTTAAAATTTTTTTTTTCTGCAATTCTCAGCCAGTTGCTGGCATGCAACAACAGCTTTGGCATTCTTTTAGGATAATTTTTTGGTCGTTGTTTAGGAATTAAAGCTGCTGTAACTGTAACTCACTTGTAAATATGTAATTTCAAAGAATAACATCAATTTCTTTGCCTGTTGATATCGCAGGCTTGAGGAACGGTTGAACGTGAAGTTTTATTAACTGTAGCCTGAGCAATTTCAAAGATACTGGTTGTGCTGGAAGCTTTTCTGACAGGTCTTATTCATAATGGCCTGAATGTGTCCAAGACAGCATGATGTATAGCTTTTAATCAGCTAATGGATTGAACCTCTCAGTGAAACTTGGCTATATTCAGGCGGGTTAGAACAGAAGGGATTTTGCAATTTCACAGGTTTTGAGGCTGGGGCAAGTTTCTGAGGGAAGCAGCAGCGTTGTTCCTGCCTGCCGGTGAATGACGAAGCAATGTTATAACACAGGATAAAAAGTTGCATTTAGCTCAGCTTCCCAGTGCCTTTGCCCTTGTCCTGTTTTAGGATTTTGGATCTTTATGTGGCCGTGTCCTGGTCTGGCGATGGGTGAGAGCAAGTAAGGCTGAGCAGAGGGAGATTACCACAACTCAGGGACTGATTTCCACTGCTAAGCTTTATAATCTGTCCTTTCCCCCTGGATTGTGAGTTCAAATAGGTGAGAAAGGCCACGCAGAGGAACAGGCCATGGTCGAGGTCACCACGTTTTGTCCTGGTCATAGGTGCGGCACCGGGCGGGATGTGCTGTTGGGGTGGTCCAGCGGCAGGAGGGGCAGGGAGGCATGGCCAGGGATGGCACCTTGTCAGGGGTGCGTGTGCCCCCTGAGGCCGTTGAGGGACATACACACATATACGTAGGATGTCTGAAGCAGTGTGCTGGAGTCTGTAAGAGTTCCCTTGTCAGGATTTCGTCATGTTTGAGAGCATGTTGATTAATGAGGTTCCACATTTCCATTTTTAGTTCTTCTGTCAACTGTTTCCTTTTATCTTTTAGTCCAAACTTCTAAGGGGGGGGAAGAGAAAAAAGGGGGGAAAAAAATCAGACAGGTTGATTTAGGTTTTGGGGAATAGGAGTTGCGAAGGGATAGAGAGGAGGAGTCATTCTGCTTTGAGCAGAGTAAGAAGATGAAAATTGCCTTGTGAATATGAATTCACCATCTTTAATGTGTGTGTTATGAAAGCCCGAAGCTTTTGTGCGTGTAGTCACAAGGTAAGATGAGCCTTTCTGGGGTTTTTTGGGTTTGTTTTTTTTTTCTTTTATTTTGTTCATTTGTTTGGGTTTTTTGTTTTTGTTTTTTTCCTTTTTTTTTTTCTTTTTCAGAAAATAAGTAAGGTGCTGATCTCAGGATCGGCCAGCACTGCTGCAGGTGATGCCCTGGGCGCAGGCGATGCTGTTCCCAGCCACACTTACTCTGGTGTGTGTTGAAGCTGGCTTGCCTGCCCTTCCGAATTCTGTGCCTGTAGGGTAAAACAAACTCTTCCCTTTAAGCAGTCTCACATTTCTTAGATGTTAGATGTTATTCATACCTGGCATTGCACAATGAAGGCACTATAGTTTTAGTTTTTTAAAAAAGAGAAAAAGCTCCATTCCCCGCCCCATTTAAAAAATGGGGAGGATATGTGTGGAGCGGGGGTGACTGTTGTTTGTTTTTTTTTTTGTGTGGGGTGGTGGTTGTTGGTTTTTTTTAAAGATGTTTATCTGTCCCCCCTGAGTGGGATGCCGAGATGACTCTTACAAACAGAGTCATGCAAAGCTGTCAGGCACCCAGATGTCCCATTTAAGTCACGGGGAGCAGTGTGGCGTTGCTGGTGGGGCAGGGAGCATCACAGCCAGCTGCCCTTCCTGCCAGCAGCAAGGTGGCTCTGTGCAGCAGATTTTTTGGGGGGGATGTCCTGCTTTCCACCTGTCCCCATGTGCAGAGCATGGCCAAAGACTCTGGGAGGGTTGTGGCAAAGGTGAAGGGAGAGGAGTGGGTTCCTGGGGTCTCCCCTCTGCCCAGGGAGGTCCCTGGGGTGAACACACGGCAGTGGGTGCCCTGGGGACAGGGCTGACCCTCTGCCTGCTCCCAACCCTGCCCCACGCACCCTGCTATTTCACCAGGGTGATGCAAGAGAAAGGGGGACAGTGGCGAGGAGCCACGGTGGTGCGGAGCCTTCCTCTCGCCATCCCGCTGCTGCACTGGGGTAGGTACTGCGAGCAGGTGTTCAAAGGGATTATTTTACACACTGTTAAAACACAAGTTGGAACATGATTCAGCCCTTAATTAAGATGCTGCAGTTAGGAGCTGTCTGTATAAAAGCAGCGCTGTTTTCCCACATGCCAAAGGCTCGTACTTCAGCTTTGCGGGGAGACCGCCCAGAAAGACAGATGTTAAACTGTCGTGGAGAAACTTCTCTTTGCAGGGCGTCATCTGTGAACAGAGGTGATCGCAAAGGTGTTCTGTGCTCAAGGTCTGGCCTGGCCAGTAGCAGAGCTATGCTGAGCCTCACGTCTTATACTGCAAGTTTCTGGTTTTTTGCAATGATGGGTGGAGGAGGAAGAAGGGGAGAAATAAAGTCTTGTTCCACACGGGACAGGAGTGATTCACAGCCCACCTTTGTTATTGCTGTGACTTAGCGTTTGCCTTGCCCAGGAGGTATGTCACGCTAGGTTTGCCACACGCAGACACAAAGTGAAGTCACTGTGTCGAACTTTGGATCAGATGGGAAGGGGAGGAAACTGGTGGGCGGCAGGGAGAAGGTGGTATTTCAGGGGGTTGCAAATATGAGGCCCATGACCCACCACTGCGTGCCCAAAATCTGCAGCGCATCTGATGTGAACCCTGACTGCCTTTTGCAAAACTTGTCTGTAGAAGAGAAGCAGTGTTTGCTGAAGTGGCTTTCTGATTTTGAATGACAGTGAGCAAGAATGTTTTTATGGAGAAATTAAAAAATTATGCGATATGAAATTCTCTTAAGTGGAATGGGTGTATCGCTCATTTTGACGAGCTTTCATGAGGATAAGCCTTTTGTCTGTTGCTGTTGGTGTAGTTAGCGATCATCACGGATCTCAAAACTTGATATGTCACAGGGTGGGGTGACTTGTTCACGTCTCTTTTACTGGGAGAACTAGTATTCCTGGGCTGGCTAGCCACCATTTTGGTTGTAAGACATATGAAGAAAAGCTTTGGAATTTGTTTTGATTTTTGTCTTCTTATTACTTGTATCGGAAAATTGTACACCAGAAGCTCTGCAGAGTTTGGTGGTGGTGGAGGTAGGGTGACCATGAGCCCCGGGCGACCTCTGGTGATGGGGAGAGAGGTGATTGAGGACCAACTCGCACCTTGGGTCCGAGGAAGCCCTGGTGCCCCCACAGTGAGGGGATGCCCGTGCTGAGCCCAGCCTGCACGTTGGCCTGTGGGTTGGAGCATGGCAGGTTTGGGTAGGAGTGAGCCTGCTAAAATCCCGTGTTGTGCAATCCGTGTAGCTGCTGCACTCATACCGTCTTAGGATGAACTCCTGGCCGGGCACACAGCTGCTCCCAGATCCGGGCTCCAGCTCCTTGTGTGTAGTTAAGAGGTTTCCCAACCCTCCCTTGCTGGATTCTCCCCAGCTCTATGAGCTTCCCAGCAAGGAAGTAAATCTTCCAGTGAACTGGGGAGCAACCTCGGAGCAGAGCCGAGCGGGATGGAGGGCTGCCAACAATCTGCATGGGTGCAGGCTGAGCCTAGCAGATATATGTGTTCCCAGCCCTTTGACAGTGTGGGGAAAGATCCTACTTGTGTATCAGGAGGAGTAGGCAGGCAGGTATCCTCCGCAGCTGCTGGGGCTGGTGCACTTGGGAGATGCCTGTGCAGCATAGGCTGGCTGTCTTCCCCCTCTGTGCTGCAGGCAGGCGGACAGTGAATCCTCATCCCTCAAGTGCGGCGGTTCTGCTCTCTTTGTACACACCACCTCTGAGAGAACGCACTGGCAGTCAGATAAATCTTGAATATTTACACTTTGTGGGAGGGACTGGTTTGGGGATCATAGAATCACAGAATATCCTGAGTTGGAAGGGACCCATAAGTGTCATCGAGTCCAACTCCTGGCTCCACACAGGACCAGCCCAACCAGAGCAGATGACTGAGAGCGTTGTCCAGACACTTCTTGAACTCAGCCAACCTCGGTGCTGTGACTACTTCCCTGGGGAGCCTGTTCCAGTGCCCGACCACCCTCTCAGTGAAGAACCTTTTCCTGATCTCCAGCCTAACCCTCCCCTGTTACAGCTTTGGGGATGTGTGTGCGTGTTTCCCAATGTGTGTATCTTACATGATGTTTCCACAAGTGGAAATTTCAGCAGACCCTCTTATGGGTGGTTGCTGTTGGTTCTCCAGCTGTCTTTGAGGGGCGACGTGCTGGGAAGGGGACATCAGCAGGGGTGGCATTTGTGCCAGGGCCATAGGAGGGCTGGACTCTTCCTCACCGCTCCTGAAATTCACTTGACACCAGGCGCTTTCCCTCATCAAGATAATTGACTTACAGAGCTAGGAAAACTACTTTTCTTTTTTGCATATAGAGACCTCATTGTTATCCTTGAATGGCTGTGGGTATGTGTTTGTGTGCCTGTGGTTTGCAGACCATCTGCCAGCATGGCTGGTTTCATGAGTACTAGGACCAGTTTTTAGGCAGGCTTTTCAGATTTGAGGTTCAGGTCCTGAATGTAGATGTGTAACCCCCCAGCATTTGTAATGGGAAGTTGGGAGTGCCTGAAATATCTGGGTGGAAACTGAGCTTTGGGTCAAGGGGTGCTGGGAAAACCTCCGGGGAGTCAGAGGGAAGCACCATGGACAAACGGAGTCTGATGGCAGGTCCTGTTGCAATAACGGATAGGATTGGGCTTGAGTAGATTGTTGTGGGCTCATCCAAGTCTGCCTGCGCAGTCTTTGGCACAAATGCCAAGATTTGTCCCATTTAAGTTCAGGCACTGAACCACAACTTTGGAAGGAGGAAGCAAATTTTCTACAACTGTCTCTGTGAGAAGTGAGGTTCAAGCCCGTGTCTGGAGATGGCTGTCTCTTTCCCTGGGTTTCAAGGGGAGCATGTGGAAAACCAGCGCGTTCTTCCAGCTATCATCCTGCTCAGGCCATGAGGAGAGTCCCTTCTTCAGAAGAAGGTGCTCTCTGGGGGAGCCAGGGCTGTGGTGGAGCTGGTGTCTTGGGGCTTTGCCCTTGTGTTGAGAGGGGCTGTGGTGGACATGTTTTTGATAAGCCTTCCCTCCCTGGGGGCTCAGGAGGAAGACAGAAGCCTGAGCCTGCTTGGAGGAAGGAGAAGCAATTATTGGATGTGCAGTTAATCTTTCTTTAATTAGAAGACATGTTAAATTAAAAGGGCCAGGGTGATCCTGCACATGTCAGCTTGCTGAGAGATAATAATTGGTGGGAGAACCTAATGTTTTGCTAAGCTTCCTATCTGTGTTTGATAGCATTGTTATGCTTTTATGTGCTTTGTTTAAACTGAAAGGAACTTGACCCAAATAGAGAGCTCAAGCTTTGTGTTCTGTCTTTTTCAGGACTGGCAGTGGACAGGTTTACTTAAATGGTAATGATAATGATAACAGTAATAATAAGCAGCACCATCATCTATTGTCTATAATCTTGGAGAAAATTGCAGCTAGGGAGAACAAATCTCTTTCTGATGGCAACTATGGGCTTAAATTTTTGACAGCAGCACCTGTGGAGAAATTTCCAGGAGGATAAATCTGAGCCCTGGAGGCAGGATGTTTTTTGCCCAAAGCAGGCAGCCCCGCACTTGGGGCATCATGCCGGAGATGCCCCGGTTCTGCTCAGCAGCAGGTGGGAAAATCTGCTGTCTTCTTGTCGAAGTATGGCAAGTTTTTGCTCGTGTTATTCTGGAGTAGTTAAAAATTTCCTCTCTGCTTTGGAGATGTGAGGGCCTGTCTGTCAAACAAAGGCCTTGTCAAATCCTGTATGAGTCCTACTGGGTGACCTGCTGCCACAGTCCCCATCCAAGTGCCCCTCTGCGCCCCTGGCACAGCTCTGGGCTTATCCGAGCGCAGCATGGGGCGTCATCCTGTGTGAGCACACAGCAAAAGGCAAGTGTCTGGTGCTGGCATGAGGACTTGCCTTTCAAATGTAGAATTTAAGTCACCCGTTTTTTGTTTGTTTGTTTTTGTTTTGTTTTGAATGTGGCAAAGGATCTGTACTGTCCTTACGGTTGGTAGGAAACATCAGCTCTTGCTTTATGGGACATCAGTGTTGGTGAGGCTGCACCTTAAGCAGAAAGAAATCCTCTTTCCATGCACAGGAGGAGAGAGTCTCTGACTATCCTAACAGAAAATAGGAGAAGCCCTTCTACTTCTGTTGAGGGAGGAGCACGAGGATGGGAAAAGATGATGGTGTTCATGCCTGAGGATTGCTCGGGATGCTGGATACATTCAGCCTAGAGAAGAGAAGGCTCTGGGGAGCCCTGGTCGCCTTCCAATACCTAAAGGGGCTGACAGGAAAGCTGGCAAGGGACTGTTTCTTAGGGAGTGTAGTGACAGGACAAGGGGTAATGGGTTTAAACTAAAAGAGGGGAGGTTTAAATTGGATGTTAGGAAGAAATTCTTTCCTGTGAGGGTGGTGAGGCACTGGAACAGGTTGCCCAGAGAAGCTGTGGAGGCCCCATCCCTGGCAGTGTTCAAGGCCAGGCTGGATGGGGCTTTGGGCAACCTGGTCTAGTGGAGGGTGTCCATGCCCACGGCAGGGGGTTTGGAACTAGATGGTCGTGTGGTCCCTTCCAACCCAAACCATTCTGTGATTCTGTACGTTACAGCTCGTGACGCCTTCACTGTGGGTGTTCTGCAGAAATAAAGCTTGTGGCACATGACAAGGAAGCTTGTAGATTTTCATTGACCTTTCAATTTTGACTTGAAAGTGCTTTCTATTACAGTCTGAACCTGAGCAACGGCATTAGAACATGGAAAGATAATCGTGGCACTTTTATTGATGTAGATATATTTAAAAGGAAATAAAGACTGTTCTTTTGAAACTGACTTTCCAATACAGTAACACAGTTAACCCACTACTTTTCTGACTTAAACCAATTTTATACTAATGTTTACATCAACTGTGATGGAATTATTCTCACTTTACATCGGTAAGGGAGAGGAAAATCAATAGCGGTGTATTGACCTCGAAACACACTAATTACTTGCTGCATGGAGCTGGGTGCAGCCAAGAGCCGCTCTCCATGTCCCACAGGGCTTGCCCAGCTCTCCTCCTTCCCCCCGCTCCTCACAGCAACCAGGGATGCCTGTGGTTTAACTGCTCAAACAGCACAGTTTCCCTGCCCCTTCAGATAAGGTTGTTTTTTTTGAAAGATCCGAGTCTGGAGCCCTTCTTTCCGCAGTTGGCTCTGTGACAGAGGAAGGGCCGTCTCTGCTTTCACAGGCATGAAAGGTCCCATGGCCAGGTCCCGCGTCCCAGGGAAAAGGAAAGTCTGGGAGGTGCTGTTAGGATCTTCCTGCCAGCCCAGAGATGAAGTGGGATGCCCAGAGGCGCAGCCCCCTGAGAGTAGAGTCCTGGGGGAGCCTAGAGCTGGAGGGTGGCGAGTGTGGTCGAGCTGGTCCTGCAGCCCCTGCAGAGCTGCACTGGAAAACCGGAGGGTTCCCAGGGTCTCGTCCCACCTCAGGAACACTGCCCCATCGTGCAGCTCCGGCCAGTGTGTGCACATCCCTCTCCCTCCCCCCACTCCCACCTTCTTTTGTTTGTTTGTTTTTTGTTTGTTTGTTTCTTTTGAAATTATTTTTCCCAGAGAGAGAGAGAATATCTGACAGTTTTAGGTTGGTTTGTGGTTTTTTGGTAAGACTTGCTCTGAACCTCACTCAAGTGTGAAGTGAAACCTGAAGTTGTACCCGATGTTACATAAATAGCTAACCCTTTTCTTACATGCCTGTTCCTGTGTGGTGCGTATCTTCACATTGCAGGAGGGCTTTTTCTCTCTGTGCACGAGGGCTTATGGTCTGGCTCAAATGTAGGATTAGATACAAGTAAAAAGAGATCAAGACACAGATTTAGCGATGCGTTTGCATTTAATGCTGTGCCTCCCCTTAACGACAACAATAATACTTGCAGAGTAACTATAATCAGTATTTACCATCTGAAATTTAAGTGGGTGCTTTTGTGCTTGGCTGACTCGGTGCCAAATTTTATATGTATGTAGTGGAAAGGGAGAGGAGTGCTGGCTGAAGAGCAGATATTACACGTGCTCTCATCTGATTGAGACCTTGCCATCCATGTGCTCGCACTGACTTGGGTCCACCACCTCACACCCACGCGGCTAGGTGCCTCCTTCTGCAGCACGTCATCCTGCTGAGGGGCAGGAGGTGATTTGGGGATGCTCTGCTGGGTGGTGGCAATCATGCACGTCACCGAGGTGGTTGCCCCTTCCCAGAAGGCACCTTCTGTGCTTGGGGAAATGATTTGCTTTTGCATTGGCACGTGCTAGGATGATGGATCTGAGGCGTGGAGCAAAAGTGTTCCAGCAAATTAACAGCAACATTTTTTTTTTAAAAAAGCCTTCAAGACAA
Organism: Psophia crepitans; assembly: GCA_013399095.1. NCBI lineage: Eukaryota > Metazoa > Chordata > Aves > Gruiformes > Psophiidae > Psophia > Psophia crepitans. The sequence continues at coordinate 319,555 of VWZZ01000410.1, forward strand.
ACTATTATCGGTAACCGTACTGTCTCTAGAACAAGAGCTGCATTCACCTTGTGTTTATAGCAAAGGCTGCTACACTGTCTGCAAGGTATGTGTTCCCTTTTCATTTCAAACACAAGGAAGTCCTTTTTTGTGTGGCAGTTGAGAAAGAAAACCACAGAGGTTTCCTCTTCTTTCAATGTACTCTGCCCAAAACAAGCTTTCAGGAAACACTTGTTCCTGCCTTAGAAAGGAGGGTGCTGGAAGCTCTGCAGTGCGTAGCTGTGGTGCAAAAAACATGACTCTAGTTTTGCAAGCTGTCCTGAAGTAACAATCAGGAGTTCTAAAATGAAGGAAATTAGGAGGCTAAATGATGTCTAGGAGCAGATAGTAGTAATTTAAAGACAACATGCCAATAAGCAAGTTTTTCACTAAAAAATAATCTCATGAAAATATTGTTCAGCCCGCTGCTTTTAGGAATGCCAGCCTGCAGCCTGTGGTTCCTTTGTGTACAGCCTTGTCGTATGGATTTAAAACATTCATTACCTAGTTAAAAATGTTCATGTTCATAGCTTTTTCTCTTGTGCTCTTCCTTGAGAGAAGAGTGTGGAGGTTTTCTGCTGAGTAAAACTAACTTTTCACTTTTCATGTGTTTAGGGAGGCGGCTGCTGGCCTGGCTTTCACCGGCAGCACTGAAGGAAAGAATTAATGGGTGAATTCATCTATTTTCTCTAGCGGACAGAGGCCATTTATCTGACTTTCGACTAGAGCACTGACTCTCCGTCAATTTTATTTTAAAGTCTTTCAGCATTTCACATTCACTGAAAAGTCCAGTGTTAAGTGACATAAACCCGACATCTCTTCCAGCCAGCCATGCGATGCTATTGATTGTTTGTATAAGTTTTGTGCAAATGTCAACATTACGAATTGATGGCGCTGGGCTTGTCTGTGACTGATGATGATTGATGTGTTTTGGCACGCTGTATTTGTTCATAATTCATGAGCTTGCCTTTCTGCCTGGGTTCATACATGGCCGCAGTTTACAGCTGTGTAAATCAAAGCAGCACTCGAGCAGTCGCCGTCCCTGCTGACCTGAGACTCATTCTGTTAAAGACGAGTTAAGATTGTCTCATCTCATTTTCAGATGCGATGCTTCCGTCGCCATAGGGCAGTGAAAAGGTGCTGGTGGTGGAGACGTGGTTTGTGATTGCTAACCTCTTTTCGTTTGAATGTGTACCCAGCCCAGCTGGCAGAGCGCTAGAAGCCGGGGTCAGACGTGGATGCGATCAGACAGCGCGCTGCTGGCCGCTGTTTTCGGACAGACAGATCGACGGTATGCTTTATATGTAGGCTATACACAAGGAGGCTTGGCTGAGAAAGAAAGAAAGAAATGTTTCTGTGTCGCAGAGCCCATTTCTGCTCTTATTCTCATTGCAGGATCTATGCTGATGGTAAGCTCTGGTTTTAGCAGGGCTTTCTTGCTTTTGACCCAGTCAGTGACCTTCAAAGTGCCCTAATCCACGCAGTATGGTCTCTGGACAATATTCTAGCCAAATTACTCATCACGACGGTACAGTCCCCGAAAGGCTTTAAATGATGCATTAAACAATGCAGCAGCATCTGCCACATGTGGTTCCTCCTCTCGGGGATGTTTGCACGTGGGCAGCTCTTTGTTTTGCGCTCTGCTTCGGAAGGACAGGGCTGCGTGTGTGCATATGGGCATGAGAGAAGTGCACACTGTGTTGTCTTGTGTTTGCCTGCATTGTGGTCAAGAGCTGTATTTGGTGTCAGAGTTGCGGTTCTGACCCTGCAAAGCCTTTAAGCCCGTAAGGTGCAAATAGTGTCCCAGAGTTCAAGGAGGTGCCTTGAGCGCCTTCCTGGATGACAGCCCGATTACTCAGCACCTTTGGGTCTGAACCCCTGGAGCGGAGGTCAGGGGATTTGTGTCTGCTGACAGCAGTGGAAGTGAAGCAGCGTTTCTTATGCCACCTCTATCGAGCAGTAAACACGGTGAAGGGTTGGCATGCATACATTCATGTCTCATTAGCAAGACCACCATTCTGTCGATGTTTAATACTGCAGGCAGCCCCTCTGGAGCCTGTCTGGCTGCTCGTTGGATGGGACTAGGGCAGGAGGAGCCAAGCCTGCTGTGGAGGGGGAGCGCAGCCCCAGTGTCCCCCCTGCCTCCCCAGTTGCCCATGCAGCCCACAACACGGCACGATCTCACAGCACCACAGCCTTGTCTCCCTCATCCAGTATGCGGCACAGCTGGGAAGGGGAGAGTAAAGCTGCTGAAACCATCCCAGCCAGGGTGAGCTCCAGTGACAGGCAGGAGCGTTACTGTGACAGTGGTGGCATGCATTACCCTCCAGGTTCACTGTCGAGGTGGCAAGGTGACCTCCATGTCACTAACGTTGCTGCAGACCACTTGAAGGGCTGCACAGTGCCCCAGGGGGGGTGCAAGCATTTGTGCCGTACTTCCCAGTGTAATGGCTACACGTGTGTGCAAACTCGGTGTAAATACATAGTTGTGTGTGCAAACACCTCTTTAAGCACTTTCATCGTTAATTGGCAAGGAAGTTAATAGTGCTGGAGGTGCTTGACTTGAAAAAAAAGGAAGGTGCAGTCTTCTTTACGTTGGTAAATTCATGCAAAGATTACTGCAGAAATTAAATATATCAGTGACAGAGAGATTTGTTAAGAGGAAGATTTGCCTTAGCAAATTCACACCGGGAGCACAGGTGGGTTTTACTTGAACCGTGAGTGTTTGGGATGCAGGGATAATCTGCTGTGGTTTTGACTTGTACCTGGTGAATAACACTGAAAACAGCCTATCTATTAACTGAACCTAGGTGCTACTGTGATTATGGCTGATTTTATGGTATTATCCAGAAGGTCCTGCTGCTGCTGGTTGCATTATGGTAGGCGCTTTTTTTTTGCACTGAGAAAGACTACTAGCTCCTTTCCCTGCAAGCCCAATATCTTGTGGGCAGATGAGGGCCAGGAGAAGATTGGAGGTTCACACAGATGCCCTGTCCAGGACCCCTTGAGGAGTTTGTAAAGGGGACCCCAGTCTTCCCCATTTCAGTCTAGTGCCTGAATACCAAGATGAAATTTGTTAATGACAGAGCAAAACATAATGACTCAGGGAAAAGCATAACATCTCTAGTGGAGAGACACAATGCAGTGGTTGTCAGTAGTCAAGAGCTTGATATTTCCTCGAGTATAAAGAACCTGAGCGGGTTTTTTGCTGAGATGAACACCTCCGAATCAACCTGGTGTACAGCAGGAAAAAATGCAGGTTGATGAAAAACCGAACGTGAGCCGGCAGTGTGCGCTGGCAGCCCGGGAAGCCAACCGTGTCCTGGGCTGCATCAAAAACAGTGTGGCCAGCAGGTCGAGGGAGGGGATTCTGCCCCTCTGCTCTGCTCTGGTGAGACCCCACCTGCAGTACTGCGTCCAGCTCTGGGGTCCCCAGTACAGGAAAGACATGGAGCTGCTGGAGCGAGTCCATAGGAGGCCACAAAGCTGATCAGAGGGCTGGAGCACCTCTCCTATGAGGACAGGCTGAGGGAGTTGGGCTTGTTCAGCCTGGAGACGAGAAGGCTGCGGGAAGACCTCATCGCAGCCTTCCAATACCTGAAGGGGCTTACAGGAAAGCTGGCGAGGGGCTGTTTCTTAGGGAGTGCAGTGACAGGACAAGGAGTAATGGGTTTAAACTAAAAAAGGGGAGATTTAGATTGCACATTAGGAAGAAATTCTTTCCTGTGAGGGTGGTGAGGCACTGGAACAGGTTGCCCAGAGAAGTTGTGGAGGCCCCATCCCTGGCAGTGTTCAAGGCCAGGCTGGATGGGGCTTTGGGCAACCTGGTCTGGTGGAGGGTGTCCCTGCCCATGGCAGGAGGGTTGGAACTAGGTGGTCCTTGTGGCCCCTTCCAACCCAAACCATCCTATGATTCTATGGTTGCCTGTTACTCTACAACAGAGACAATATTTACAACATTTAAAATCCCATTTGGATTTCGGAACAATATCCAAATAATTAGTGGAGTGTTTCTTGGACTCTGCACCCCTCCTGAAGAGTGAGGAATAGTGAAACAATCCTCTGTCAAGGTTCAAGGTGGTATAAACCTTTGCATCAATGGGTTTGGCTGGCAGAAACCTCAATTCAGCCAGTTGTCTCTCCAGTAGCTGCAGTTCTACCAGTGGTGGATATGAGAGACATCTGTGGGAGATGCTGTGATGCAGAAATGACTAGTGGAAAGGGGCAAATAAGAGCTATATTTCTTTTTGTTTTTAGCCAAACTAGAGGGAAATACTTTTACAAGGTTATGCCACTTTCCATCAGTATTTGAGTTTCAAAAATCAAGTTACTGTTGTGGAAGAAAGCTGAAGGTAGCTCCGTCAAGAGCCGGGAAATTAGGAGACCAAACGAAAATTTTAACTATCTAGAAGCGTAATTTTTGCACAAGGACCATCAGGATGACCTGTTTCCCTCCGTTATCTTGGTGGCGCAGCTTCCTTGAGTGCAGGTGACATTACTGCGGAACTGCGTTCTCAGTGTAAGTTCCTTTATATTATCGTAATCTCGAGGGGGGAAAAAAATTGAGAAGGCGAGGCAAAAAATGCTGGCTTACCCAGGCACAGTTAATGCACTGCCATGGAATTTGTGTCAACAAACTCAGAGATTCTGAGGTTACCTTGCACTCCGTTGTGGAGATATTTAAAACCCCATCGGTGGCAATGCTGGGAGAAAGAAAGGGTTTGGAAAACAGAATATAGCTTCATTTGGCATGCAGTAGGTGCAAGCCATATGGAGTCCAGATGTTCCTGGTGCCTTCCGAAAAGGTAACAAATCCAGAGTCACTGAATGAGGAATTTCAGACTAAACAAATGAGAAAAATATGTGGCCAAACACAACAGAGCTTTTCAGCACAGCAGTCTCTGCTGCCTCTCTCACCTTCCCTCCATCGCCACATTTTGGTGCCTTCTGTGGGAATTTTTTAATTTGAAGTAGGGAAAATCCTGTCTTTGATAGGCAGAATAGTGTCTCAGCATCTGTACGCAGTCTGAAGTTGGAAGATAAGGCGAGGTGCTCCATTTTGAGGGATAGTAAATAGAATAAGTAGAAAACAGAAAACATTTTTTAAAAAATCCGTAGTTTTTCTGCTCTTTTCTTTCAGTATAGGCCTCGGTATTTTTTCTTTAAATCCTCCATGCTGAATTGTAACTTTTTATCAATAATACATAATTTGCATTTGCAGCACATTACCTCATTTGCATTTTACTTGTCAAGCAACTTGAACACAAAGAGGTAGAGCCCCAGCTCTGCAGACATCTATGCCTATGAGTAACAGTTCAATTAAGCAAAGATATACATATGCATATGTTTGCAGGGCGGAAGCCTGTGCGCTTCTCCTGAGGTAATTTCGGAAGTTTAGGGTTTATTCAAGTTGAGAATAGAGTCCATGTCTCTTGATAGCCAGAATACTCCAAAAGCCATTTTTCATTAAATGAGTGAATCTGCCTTGCGTTTGCGTGAAAAATAGGTTTCCTGATAATTTAAGTTACTTTTCTGTACACGAAGAAGAAACAAGGGGTGAGGGAAATAGGTGTGACAGGTAGCACTTAGACCTTTAGGACCATATTCCTCAAAACCCTGCATCGTTATTGTCTAGTTTTGCACCGACTGCATTTTTATGCTAAAATTACCAAATCCTTAAACTTTGTGCTACCTCTGGCTGGAATATCTGTGCCAGCAGAAGCCCCATGCGTAAGTGTGGATGTAAAGGCAAATTATGTCTGTTGTCAGAGTAATTATTTTGCTTAAGTTGGACAAGGGGATAAAAAGAGAGGTTGAATTGGGGTGTTGTTGTTTAGTTGATTGAGATAGTCTAAGCGTTAGGAAAAGCTCACTTCTCTAAGCTGCTTGTCTAGCCGTGTACAAGGAAGATGCTCCCATTGCATGCCTGCTTGAGGAGCATGTCTGGTGTGGGATTCTGCTTTGTAGCACACACCGCCTTTCCCTGACCTTCATCTGAGGGACTGGTAAATCTAACCTGCAAAAATAACAGGGTGAAATCTTCTGGAGTGGGCGCTTTGTAAAAGAAATATCCCCAAGTTTGGGGCCAGCAGCCTCCATCTGCCCTGAGTTTGCATGACAGAGTAAGTATAACTGCAATATCTTTCTGTCAGGTTCACCTTGTCCAAATTAAGCGAGGAAATTGGTTTTCTTGAGGCACGCTCCCAGCATTTACCCTCATTAAGACTTCCTGCTAATGTGAGCGCTCAGCAGTATTTTGCCTTTGCAGATTACAAAGCTAATGGGTGAAGGCTGCAGCTACTGAATGGCCTCCTCCGCCTTCTGTCAGCCGAGAAAAACACCACGCGGCTCGGAGCCGTTGGCCTGACTCGCAAGGTTTTGCGCTTGTGGGTAGCTCCTGCTTTGGATGTTCGTGAAGCGCCGGTGCCACGGGCCAACCGCACCCGTGGTGTAAAGCTGCTTGCGGTCAGGAGGAAATTGCCTTGGGACCCGTAAATGTGGGCTGTCGCAGCCCCTGTGGTGGCTACCTACTGAGAGGGTCAAGCCGTCGGCAGAGGTCCTTTCCCTGCGCCAGCTGCCCTGGTGCTTTCATAGCACCCTGCCAGTAATGACAGCCCCCTGCAGAGCTAGCAGTCGCCCGGCTCATGTGCGCGCTCACCAGCTCGCTCCGATTGCTGGGCCCGGCCATTTGTGCGGCTGGGCGACTCCGTCGGGTTCAGCTGGCAGCTTGCAGGGAGTCCCCGTCTCCAGCCGGGAGCCCCCACAAGCAGATGGAGACAGGCTGGCGCGGTCAGGTTGTCGGGGGCACAGCTGGAGCCGGGAGAGGACATGGGTCTTGCTGTTCTCAGCCAGAGGGAGGGATGGAAAACGTGGGGGTATTCGCTCTTGTACAGCATCAAGGGTGCAAAAAGACCCGTGACGTGGGTAATTCTCTCCAAGTCTGAGCCACACTGAGTCTCCAGCACTGCGCCAGTGTTCCTTTTTGTTCACTGTGAATGAATTTGAAAACAGCAAAAGGAATTAAGGTGGCATTAAAAAAATGAGGGTTAAAGTGCACCTTCATGAAAACAAAACAAGAGTTTTCAAAGAGGTGCTTTCTAAGGTATAAAACATTTTGCTTTTTCATGTGTGTGTGCTGCTTTATTAAGGTGCTTTGAATCTCAAGCTGGAATTTAAGCTCTGCTTCCCTGTCTACTTAAGCAAGGTGTTGTTCTGTTCCTGCTTTCAAAGCTGTAGGTGTTGGGTTTAGCTTTTTTTGATGTCCTGATCCGAGTGTGCCGGCAGTGCAGCAGCATCTGCCTGGGAAACTGCACACTCTTTTTATTCCAGGCTTTAAACCATCAGTTTTTCTGACATTTAGGCTGTTTGTTTACTGTGCGCGTGTTCCAGAAACATCCATAAGCGCCTGTTGTGTTAGAAGCGGTCTGGATCTACACGGTTTTGGTCTGGAAGCGTTTACCATGTTAGGGTTATGAAGCCTTAAGCTTTCACTTGGTCTGTTTTCGGTATTAGCTGAGAGTGCCTGGGCTTGGAACTACACAAAGAAATACGTGGAAGATGATCAGAATGGCAGTTCAGTATCTGTTGCCCTTGGGACTACAAGCGGGGCTCTGTTTTTTGTGTTAGTGGCATTTAAGAAAAGAAATGCCATTAGGACATTTTGTTTCTTGTCTTGCACCTTCTCAGACTTTCTCAGTTTGTCCATCTGTTGTTTCACCGAGGGTAAGTTTACGCTACTGATGCTGCAAGAAGATCAGAGAGGACCATTAAATGGCCAAAGAATTGCTGTTGAGGGCACAAGTGCTGGTCTACATTCAGTCATCCCTGTTTCTGACCTCAAATAAATATGGTGTTTGTGATGTATGGACCCACAGGCAGTTGCTTAGGTGTCAAAAAGTGACCACAGCAGTACCATACTGCTCATCACCCTGTGCTGTGGTGAACATCGCCCTTGAAGTGTGTGCTTTCTGTGCTTTGTGAAGCTCCTCTTAAATTACTCATAATAATGCAAACATTTTTACCTGGGATTCGAAGAAGTCAGCAAGCTCCTCCAGAGGATTTTAGCAGTAGAGCTTGGACAGGTGATTCAAAGACTGAATTTATAGTTGCCAGGAAGTGCTAATGATGGTGATAATGAAAGACCGTGCTTTCCCCTGGAGATTTAATGATGGAGAGAACAAACTGAAGGCTCCCAGCCTTCTTGCCATCAGGGTCCTTAGAGACGCCAGGCAAATCTTTGCTCAGTGCAGCAAAGCTCTTGGACATCACCATCCCCAAGTTCTCCGGGGTTTTGTGCTGCCTGTTAGAGCAGAGAACCTGCGCAGTGACCCAGATGGGCTATTTAATGAGATGTTCCTCTAACGAGGGGCTGTCATTTTAAAGCTGAGAGAATAAAGGGTGAGATTTAGTTTCAGATGCTTCATTTTTTGGGTGTTTGACTGGGTGTTTGACTGTCCTACTTAAGGTGAACAAAACTCTGGCATTGCACAGCAGTATTTCACAAAAGCAGATTTGTCCTGTGTTTCAATATTTCCCAGAATATTACCTGTTACAGATGGAAAAATATATTATTTTTTTTCCTCGCGGGAGAAGGTACCGCTCTGTAGATGTTCAGCCAGAGGTGGCTAGCTGTACGTTGGAAGTATGTCAATGTGAAGCCATCCATCTCAGTGACACGAGAACAAGGAAACGCAGCAGGAGTTTGGGTTTCTTTTTCTTTGTTATTGTTTTTTTCTAGTATCAGGGACTAATCACTAATCTTCTGTTATTCCTGCTTTCCTTCCAACTTTCCAGTAGTTTTTGCAGGTCTCTTGATAGCACCGTGAAAAAACCAGTACGCAGTTGTGGAATAAAACCACGTATGGTAGTGTGCATGCACAAGAGAATAAAATTATGATTGCAGTAGTAAATTTAATCTGGCAGTTCCTAATTTTAGAATACTTGACTTTGTGACTTTGTTTCCTTTAGTGTGGTTGGGTGTACAATTAAATGATTTCTTACAAAAAATTATGCTTTCTGATTGCTCTGTGCGTGGACTATATTGTAACTTCAGTGAATTAGCAGCCCAAAAGTATTAATTTATCTCTATATTTTGTTACCTATATATTGATGAGTACAATCATTTTCCTGCATGTGTGTGGGCTTTTTGAGTTTCTAGGATTCTTTGGGATTTATTTAGTGCATATGTTAAAATATGTACAAGTTTTGTCACTCATGTTAATACTGGGCTGTGAAGTTTAATTTTAGACCAGGTCATGCTTACAGTGGTCACTTCAACACTAGTGGATTGTTAGTAGATGTAGTATATGATAAGGTATAGGCTGCCTTTGCCATTTAGGGGGTTGCTTTAAATGTTGAGTCTTTTTTTTTTTTAATTAGCCTTCATAGTTTTCAACCTTACAATAAAGGTAGATAGTATGTGTATGTAAAACATTTACGGAGACATTAAAACTGTAAGAACAGAAAGAAGGAATCCCTTCGCATCACACTTCTGGTTGGTAAGCTCCTCATCTCTTAACCGATGACTTTTAGTATCCCCCGGTTTTGTAACGCAGCTCTATAAACCCTTTAGTTGAGCAGAGATCAGTTATACGAGGGGACAGATTTATTGCCATTCCCCTGTGTGCTTGCTTGTGGGCAGCTTTACTGTGAATATGATTTCCAAGGGTGCGTGATGGGGCTGTGTTTTTGCACGTGCGAGAGTGCAGCAGGAGCCCGGGATTTCTGGGGATGGGGGGTAGCGGAGGCTGAAGGTGTTTGGGGCTGCCAAGTCCTGCTGGCGTGGCTGTCAGCAAGGAGTTACTGCCTCTGGCTGGCGAAGCCCGACCGGCAAAAAGCCCAGAGCTGAGATGCTGTTACACAAGCAAAATTACTGCTTTTTGGTGTCTGTATTGCTGTGGCCAGAATCTAATGATGCAGCTTTCTATCTGCGTGTTAGCTGAAGACAAGGAGGAACTACTCCAAAAAGCCACATGTGCCTTCAAAACTTCAGTGTCACCACCACTTTTTCCAGATTCCACCCCCCCTCCCCCCCGCCCACCTTCTTCTGCTTAAGTTGCATCCCCACCATGCTTGCAAAATGTTTCCACCCCTTTTTCTTGGTAGCCCTACAGATAAGAGACAGCCGTAGAGTAGACCTTTGCATCTCTTACCAATTCATACGCGATACTCAGGATTTTCTGATACATTTGGTTCTAACGGTGTTTGTCTGTCTGTACCCTTCACGGATTTACAGCTTTCTTGTCTGTATATCAAGATAGGAGTAACATTTTGAGTTGAACACTTGTTGTCTTCAAGAGTTTGAGCCCCAGATAATTTTTTTAATAGATGAATCCTATTTAAGATGCAAAGCACAAATACCCTCTTTTCAGTCGGAGAAATTATCTCAGTTGACTGTGAATTGTGGCCAATTACTGTATAAACTGCATCACATCTTCTAAGATGGAAGTTGTGTTTTAATCACATTTTTTCCTCCGTAGCAGGCTGCTAACTCTGTCTTCCTCCAGTGCTGGATCCACCTCTTGGCCTTTATCAGTCTTGCCTGTTGGGTTGGATATGCTTGGAAGACGTGGGATCATTGGCAATGGCTGGATTTTGAAAGGGGACCTTGTTAAACTGCATATTGTTGCATTTATGTTTGTTTTCCCAGTGAAGTTGATTGCAGTGCCCAGCTACAGAAGTGAGCGGATTCTTGCTGATCTGACACCAGCCTTTATGTTGAACCCTGTACTTAAATCTTCATTTGCTTTAAGTATTCAAGCTGCAGCTTGGTACAAAGGCTTGATGATGTAATTATTTTTGTTGGCAAGCCTAACACTTCAAGATGTTCCGGAGTGAATAGTGATGGAATCTGTCAAGTGCTTTCTTGAAATCTCTGAAGTTTATGATGAGTGAATTTTGCCATTCGGTGCTTTCTTCAGTGATTAGTCTTACAGTAAAAATCTGGTCAACACATGAGCTCTCAGGTCAGATTATTCACTCCCTCTTTCAGGTTTTCATGGATATTTTTCTTTCATGTCTTTTACTAAAATGAGTTCCTTGAGTTCACAAACGAAAGTTTACTGAACTTGATGTAAAGTTTACATAAGATGACAGAGAAAAGCATCTCTAAAAACAATTACCAACAAACTGCATGAAAACTTGCCATGGAAAATTTTGCCAGCCTCTGCTTCATGCTATCAAGAGTGCCCGTCGCTGAGGCTGCATAGGCTGGGTATGGCTGCCAAATGTTGTTTCCAGCAAAGACTAACAAACCCCACGACGAATTTTAGGTTAAATTACTTGTAAATGCTCGTCGTACGCATGTGTGTTCAGCTGAGGTGTTTAAACAAAGGCTTTGCAGAGATAAGTATACTCTGTTGGAGAGCAAGAGGTCTTGTTTGGATGGGCTCTGCGCCTTCCGGATGGCTCCCTTGGCATCCGCTGCTTCCCGTTGGGATTTTGGAAGTGAGCGATTAGCAAGCTGCTTATGAGATCTACTTATACCCAAAAAAGAAAAAGAGAGGGGAATGGATTTTCCTGAGTGTTTTGCTCACTGGTAGTCTCAGTGACTCTATTGGCGTCACTCCTGATTTTTTTGCTGGAGCGATGGAGAGCTTGATCTGGCACATTATTTTTATGGTAGGATTTAAAAAAACAAAAAGCAGATGAGTTGGCAAACAAAGAAGTCCAGCCATCTTTGATCTTTATTGTGCTGACGATAAAATTGGTATGAGTTTTGCCTTGTCTGAAACATGTTTCCTATGGGCTTCATCTGGTGAAGAATATTCTGCTAAATCAGTGGTCGGGTTGAAGTAATTTATCACTGTCCCTTGGAGTTTTCATTAAACTTCCTCTTAAGAACGAGAGGGTGGTGCTTTTACATCTTCAGAAAAGGCTGAAACCAGGGAAATGCTGTGACATCCTAGCCCAAATTTTCAAATTGCAATGCTGTGTATTAAATTTAAAATCACCATGTTTTACACAGTTATTAATTTCTATTAAGTTCCTTGTGGCATGCTTGCATTCAGAGCATGACCTTGATAGGGGTTACTTCATTCTGCAAAGCACTTGGGCTCACCAGCCAGCTCCAGTGGCAAGGGGTGGTGGGACCATGCTCCAGCCCTTGGCCCGCAGCCCTGGTGGCTGCGCTTCTGTCCCCAAACCTGCAGGAATTTCTCTGTGTTAGTACCGGCAAAGCTCAAAGTGTTGGAGCAATTTAAGAAATAACAATAAGGTCACAAGGACAGCTTATGTAAAATGATCTTTTTGTCCTGGGACTGTTGCATGAATTAAATTTGTATTATTTCATATTTTTATCATCTCTGTGAATACGGATTCTTTTTCTGAGTGCTGAATTATTTTCAGTATCTTCCCATTCCCTGGCAAGCACAACGAGCTTTTCTTTGGCATTCTTCTTTATCTTTTTTTTTCCTTTTTCTTTTTTTTTTCCCCTAACGAAAGATGAAAGAAAAGCAGCAGGCTTTGATAGATTTATAGCCTGTAAGTCTATGAAAGGTGCTACTAAAAATCTCAGACCGAATGGCTGAGATACTGGTGAGGATCCAGTTAAGAACCATGGCTGATGTGGTCAGTAAAGGTTTCTGCCTGTTTGATGGTTTTTCTAAAGCCCCTGCTCCTTGGATGCTGGGTTTTCTTGAGAACTTTTCCTCTGACATGCAGGAAAATATATTTTTCTGTTTGTCCTGTTTGAAGAGATAAGTTTGACAACATGACTAGAGCAGAGCATGTGCTGAAAGCTGTGGAAATAAACTCAGGTTCTTTCATTTACTGCTTTTACTTATAAAAATATATTTGTTTTTAAGCCAATTTTGGGATTTTTTGACATTTGGATTTTCCCGATAATGAAAAATTTAAAAGTATCTTTGAGACTGTTAAACAGTTCTACTAAGCTACCTCATAACATTTCACTGCCCTTGAATATTTGCTCTGTATAATTTGAAACATCTGTACTTTGTATTTTTATACTTTTTTTTCCTTTCCTTTTACTCTCCCAGGTAGACTGTGCAGTTTGGTGAGCTCTTTCATGAATGTGAAGCATGGTTTCCGCACCTTCCCCCCCCCCTTTTTTTTTAAAATTTTTTTACAAGGCACAGTTTTAAGAATTGAATTATTAGACATCTGGATTTATTAAAGTCCACAGTGTTGGGTGAGGGGAGTATTTTTCTTTTTAAGAGCACTTCATTTTCACCTCTGCATAGCGGAGCTGTCTTCGAAACGCAGCCGAAGAGCAGAGCACGCACCCTTCTCCCTTCTGCTGCCAAGGCCAAGTCATCCACCTGTGTGTAAAGAAGCCACCACAGAGATCCCATTTTCCGTTTTTCACTGTTTGTTTTGAGTATTGGTTTATTGATAAATGTACTGAGGGGGCTGGTTATGTATTCCACTGCTTCTCAGGGTGCTTTCCAAACATTACTGAAACAAGCCTCCATGGCATCACCGGGTTTATTTACATCGGGGCATGCACAGGTCTGCAGGCTTGTTGGAGGCCAAGGCAGCATCCGTGGCAGGCTGTGACTGGAGGTGTGAGTCCTGGCTCCCAGCTCATCTTGGACGTGCGCTGTGGGGGGTTTGTGCTTGCTGTAGGACATCCTCAGACCTGAACAAGGCGTATGTTCCCCATGGAAGCGAAGCTCCTCTTCCCGCCCCACTGCTCCTGTGCAGCATGCTGCTCTGGATATCTCTCATTCTCCATCATAATGAGTGTTTTGGGCTCGTAGTCAGGGCTGATTTGGGACCATTTTGGGACCATTTGGTGTAAATAAGGGGCAGCGCCCCCAGTGTCAGCGTACGTACACTGGGGTGAAGCCACTTTGTGTGGCATCAAGCTAGAATGTTGCTGCTTTAATGAACCCTCACTGGGTCTACACGTTAAAATGTTTACTGGACACATCTTTCATACTGGGCTGCGTGGTCTCAGTGGTTGTGACAGTGAGCCCTGTGTTGCTGGTTTCACCCAGGGAGCATCTTGCACCCTGTTTCACCCTGCTGCTGACTCTTTCACTTGTAGAGAAGGGGTTTGTGCTGGTGGATTAAGACTTCTGGGCTCTGATTCATTGCAGATACTTGTATCTCTGCTTCTGTTCAAGGCAGCAGATTTGAAGCATTACACCTTCGTTGTCTAAACTAAAGGGCCTAACCATACCTGAGGAAAATTAATGCCCTAATATTAGTTAATTGCTTTGAAGATGTATATTGAAAATAAAGTTCTAAGTATCTTGGTAAATATTCTTTCCTTTATTATATCAATGTATCTCGCTTAATGGGAGTCATCTGCAGTAGCATTTAGTCTGTGGTGATAAAGCAAACCAGCAATGTGCTTTACAGACCGCCACCGGCGCAGGGCTGTTATAGACTGATGGCTCTTTGAAGCCAGAGGATGTTCACCAGCACACACAGTTACACGAACATGTCCAGGCAGCCCTTGCTGGTGCACTGCAAAAAAAAAAAAGGTGCCTGTTTCCATGCCTGCCTGCAACCACAGCCTGCAAACCACAGCACCTACATATGTCACGTACGTCGCTCAGCGAGATGAGAGAGGTCCCTCTGTTCTCACGAGCTGTGGTCACTGCAGAGCCCTCCCAAAGCGATGAGGAGCCAGCCCAGCTCAGCAGCTGCGCTGGTTTCCCCGCTCTTGGGCCAGCAGTGGCACGGTTGTACCATCAGCCCCCGTACTGTTCCCCCACCACCCTCGCAGATGCCTACCTGTGGGCTACAGCATGTACAGATTTGGTCGATGGCCAGAATAAACCGACGGAGGGAATTGAATAAAGAGCTGGTGTTGGCACGTGCACAGACGTGCTGGCAGGGAGCTGTTGCTGCCACAGGATTTCCACGGGCAGTCAGCTCTTCAGCGTTTGCCACCAGCCGAGCCCCTGGCACAGCAGGCGTTTTGCATGCCTACGGGAGTCACCTTCCACATGCAAACGTCCCTGGTCCACTCAGTTTCATGGCAGCTTTTCCAGCGTGTCCCACAGGCCTCCAGATTTGATATCCAAAGAAGATATTAGCCAAATAAGTAGTTATTATTAGCCAAGTAGCTTGCACCTGGACTGCAAGGTGGTGAGACACCATGGGGCTGTTAGTTCTGGGGGAAGCGTGGTGGATCAGGTGCTTGCAGGAGCCTGCATGGCTGAGACAATGTCCTGCACGAGTTGGGACTTGCCGGGGCCTGAAGGCTTCATGATCTGTAGATGAATTGCCTTTATCCAGCTGGGAGGTGACAAAAAGGTGGTTGTTTCCACCTAGTCTAGGTTCATCTCTAATAATGTATTTCGTGTCTTGTCCAAAGAAGTGGTTGTCCTGAATGCCGTCTCCTTTGGGTGAAGACCTGCGTATTCTAGCTGCCCCTAAGATGCATAATCTTTCTCTGCATTAGTATTACATGTTTTGAATGCCTCGCTTTATTTCAGAGTAATTTCTTGGTCTGTCTGCTTTTGAAGCACCTAAATTAAAAGTTTGGTGTGTTGACGTATGTGTAAGGACATTTTAACCATACTTCCACTTGCATGTGAAAGCCATTGCTTCATCCTGCATATTTCCTATGATTCTGAAAGTCATCCCGAAAGTATTTTACTATTTGTCTCCTTAGACTTGCAAGCACTGTCATATTTCTTTCCCCTCACAATGATGTGCAGACCCCAGAATGTATTTTTTTGCTGTATGAACATTGAGATTGGGAAGATTCAAAAATGTGTGATTAAGATCCTGAGGATCCAGTTCAGGGCATTCTGCGTCTTGTTTCCCCAACTCAGCATGTGCTGAGGAAAGCCATGCTGCTGGACTTGCCCTTTCTGAATTAGATCTCTTCTGAAACTTTTTTTTGCTTAAAAACACCAGTGGGTGGACTTTGTGAGTGGCAACCTTATGATCAGTCCATAACCAAAACTGAAGGACAGTTTCCAGTTCTTCTTTCCAGCTCTATCTGAAGAACAAAACCTTGTCTCAAAATGTCCAATTTCCCCCTTGGTTTCATAATTGGTGCAAAGTCAAGGTTACTTGGGGACCCTTAGACGTGAACTGGTAGAATTTTTAATGTTCACAGGGTTGAATGAAGGGTAAGACCTAAACTCCCAACATTGTAATTTTGAGAACTAGTCTCAAAGGCTTTCAAAATGTCATGTCGTCATTGCTTTTGTCACGATTGTTACACTCATCCCTTAAAATCATTTGAGTTGGAGAGGGTTTTTTTTGTCAGTTGACACTAGAGTTGGTTGTGAATTCAAGGTTTCAAGTAGTGGCTGTTTAAGCAGAGGTGGGGAAAGAGCCCATGGTCATATGAGAAGTCAGTACTGGTGGCGTGTACGTGCACAATTGATTTCAGAAACTAAATAAAAACGCGTCAAATTTTCTAGCTATGTTTAGTGAACAAAGAATACCACCTGAGTGCTGAACAAAGATGAAACTGTCTGAGGAAAGAACTTAGATATGTTAAATGAAAAGCTTTCAGTGCTTTGCTCTGCTCTGGAAATACCAAAAATAACAATTTTCACGTGGAAAAAAAAAAAAAAGGCAGCAGCTCATCTCTTTTGTCAAAATTCCTCTTCATTAAATGTGGTCTTTCGTTTCTCATACTGAAGGCTTTGCCCACTGCAGCCGTGTTCAAGGTGACCTGTATTTTTTGGAATATTGCCGTTACCATACCAAACCCTTCCACTGCAGGAGGTAGGTAGAAGGGAGGTTGCTTCCATCTCTGCCAGGGTACAAAGCAACTTTGTTACTCGACAAATCGTTTTGAGCGTCCTCTAAATCCATTGTTAGTTGCCTAGAGACATGATTAGCATGAGGAATTCGGGCCAGAAGAACTGTCTGTCTTCATTACGCAAACCTCATGTCAGAAAAGATGACCCATGTGCAATGAGTCTTTCAAGTCTTGTGTCTGTGTAAGATACATATATCGGTGCAAGAGAGAATTACACCATTTCACGTTTAAATGAACAGTTTAGCTCTGCCTATGAGTAGTCTGTAGTTAGTGTATTTTTGTTCCTGAGTGCACTAAAACTTAGTTGAAAAGACCACAGCAATGCGAGAAATTGTATCAGTTGACTTAATACAGCATTATTCTTGCTGATGGGTTGCTGCTCTGTGTGTTATCTTCAGGAACTGTCAGATGGCTGTACGGTGGCATCCTCAGCACTGTGTCATAGCTCAGCCTTCACATGAAAACAGGTACTTCAGGAGAAGAGTTGGATCCTGTTAACTCTTGAGATGAAATGAATGCCTAGATAAACAGGAGACAGGCGTCATAACTCATTTTTTGCATGATGTCTGTTGGCTCCACCGAGCATCCACCAAGAGGGGTACGTGTGGAGGTGGCCCTGCAGGCATCTCTGTGCACAGCCAAATCCAACACGTATTCAAACTCTTAGCAGCAAGTTCGGAATTGCTTTCTTGATTACGTATTTCTGGGCAAACGAGCTCGAAGTAAGTGGCAGTTCTTCAGCAGAGCGTACTCTCTGGGAAGTCTGGTGCATGCAAATGCCTACTTTAATTTCACAATGTGTGTGTGTGAGTGAGCGCATATATATATACACACACACGTATATATGAACTCTATTTGATTTCTTAATGAAGCTCATAGATCACTCTTGGCCTGCTGTAGCAGTCCCTGTGACTAGGGTCAATGGTAGCGTGTTGTCTGCTCATGGCTGGAGGCCATGAATCCATAAATGATTTAAATTGCACACTTCTGCCTTTTCACTAGAAAAGAATTAAAATAATTAATTACAAATTTATTTATTTTTGAACTAGAAATTTAGTCTATTTTTGTTCATTTTCTTCATGACGTGCCACTTAGATGATGAAAACTTGCTTGTAATTCCTGTAGGTCTTGCAGCGTTGTGCATTGCTATTAACATTTCATGGTGTGCTTTTATGCTCCAAAATAGTAGTTCTCATTAAATCTGTGTCTTTTCCAAATATTATGATCTTCATAATTCTCCTATACTTCCATATGGTTCATATCATTGTTAATATTAAGAAATACAAAACAGGGAGCATTTTGTTGTGCTTATCCACAGAGAATGTGATTGGAATTAAGTACAACTTTTACTTACTTTAGGAACTGTATCCACCTCCAGTGAGGCTGAACCATGAGGTTGGTCTGTTACAGGTATAAGATGATGTTCACAGCTGGTGAAAAATGAAGTGGAGGTCTGTACGCAGGCGAGATGAGGGAAGAAATGACATTACGAACAGGTGGTTGGCTGTTGGGGCACTGTACCTCTTCTCGCAGATAACTAGTGACAGGACAAGGGGGAATGGCTGCAAGTTGCGCCAGGGAAGGTTCAGGTTGGAGATGAGGAGAAAATTCTTCTCTGAAAGGGTGGTTGGGCATTGGAACGGGTTGCCCAGGGAGGTGGTGGAGTCACCATCCCTGAGGGTGTTTAAGGAAAGGTTAGATATGGTACTTAGGGACGTGGTTTAGTGGGTAATAGGTGGTGGGGGGATGGTTGGACTAGATGATCCTTGAGGTCACTTCCAACCTTAATGATTCTATTCTATTTGATTCTATTCTATTCTATTCTATTCTATTCTATTCTATTCTATTCTATTCTATTCTATTCTATTCTATTCTATCCTATCCTATCCTATCCTATCCTATCCTATCCTATCCTATCCTATCCTACCTGAGCGATGGAAGTGGAGTTTATTTGACTGGTGGGAAAATGGATTGTGATGAAGAGGTTATTTTGTATTGGTTTGTTATTTAGGAGTTCTTTTCTATCTGGCATTTTGACTTGAATCTGTTTCCAAGATTTATATTCAATTTCTGTGTCCTCCATGATGTGTATTGCTCCTTAGTCAGCTTATCAGTTATGTAACGCTGACCCACTGAAGCCATGTCTGGAAGTTTCCACATACCATTTGGTTTCTTTCAGCCTGCTTAAAAGAGAAAAGGCTTAATAAAATCAGCAGGTGGAGATGTAGCTGATGAGCAGGTAGCGTGGCCTACTGTTACGGCTACCTGCTGGTGATCATTATACGTCTCTGATTTCAGTTGCTTCTGATATGTTCCAACTGCATTTAGCTTTTTCTAGGCCAGTCGCTTCCCACAAAATTATTTAAAGATACTTTTTTAAATTTTTTTTTTTAAAAATATCAACCATTTCCAAGACCAAGGCTGTGGGGTAAACACTGCTCCGTGGTTTATCTCCCCCCACCTTAGTCTCGGTCCTTGAGTACTAGGGAGGGGCTGGTGAAGCAGCGGCCGGGGATGCCGCTCTGTCCCTGCAAGGGCACCCATGGGAAGAGGTGAGCCCATGGGGAACGACATCATGCTCTACTCGAAGCAGAGAAGGGGTAAGATGTGGTCATGTCAAAGTCATGGCGAAGGCCACACTGAACCAGAAGGATAAAATAGCGAGCATCTTTTTCTTCATGAACTACTGTCTGTTCAGTGTGCTGAAGAAGGGTCTGCTGTAGAAATTATGATATCCCTTTACTGTAGGGTTTTTGGTGTTTGTGGATCTGTGCGTGAATGTCTAGGTGAAGAAGTGGAGGAGATTAATAATGCAGAAGTTCAAATCTGAACATTATGCATAAATGAAAACTGGGTTTGACCTTTAACCACTCTGAGAATAAATGTGCAGCCTTTTCTGTCTGGAAAAAGTAACAGGGCAACATTTTCAAAAAATGAATGTGAGATTTTAGGAAGAAGGCTGTGTATCTTGAGATGATAAAATTTGGAATGTACAACTGGATACTCTGCAGGAATAAAAAAAGCTATTAAACCTTTGTTAAGTAATTTTTAAAAGTCTTTTTCAGTTAAACTAGTAGTGGTGTAGTGAGTGGGGAAGAGAGTGTCCATCAACTCTGTAAAACCCAAATTATTTGAAATGCGTTCAGCCAGTCAATCTGTAGGGCAAACCGCCATGAAGTGTGCTACCGATGTAGTTTAACATCTCTTGTAAATTTTTTTCATTGTCGGTAATGATTTTACCATATATATGTGTGTATATAGCTTAGCCTTTACTGGTCAGAGCTGATTTATTATTGTAGGTGTCTATATCAAGGGTCTGGATGGTGAAATACACGCTATTAATGAGCCATTTCTACTTAGTAAGCCAAGTGGAATTTTTGAAGAATGTAAAGGTTACTTTTAGAAAGGACTATCATCTGGCTGGCATCCAGGGTTTTCAGTCAGTGAAATTTTTGGGTGGATATTTCTCTTAAATACGTGGCAAAACCCCACTGAAGCACATGCTGGAGGCAGAGGGTTACTCTTTTACTGAGGGTGGGAGCTGGGTGCCTTGGTCCCAGGCAGGTATTAGCCATCAGTACCTGAGCTCAGGTGATTGCAGGTGAGCACATCTCCCTTGGTATGGATACCCCAAATGATGCAGCAAACCTGGCCTAAGCCAGGGGGGATGCAGGAGGTAGTAGGGCATGTGCTGCATGGGAGTTGTCAACAGCTCAGGAGATTGCTGTAGTCCTCTACCATATGCCTTCAAGGGTAGATGGTTTTTATCCTGCTGTGCTCAGTGCTGTTCTTAGCAGGGTGGGAGGGAGCGTAATAAATGCTTGGGGTCATGGGATACTGCCCTAAAGGCAGTAAATAGCAGCTCTTGTTTCTAAAACATCTTATCCTTCTTTACCTTCATTAAGTGTGGGCTTTCGTGGTGAGGGTGGAGTGGCTCACCTGATAGTCATCTGTGCAACCAGTTGAAAGGGAATTCTAATTATTTCACCTTTAGTGCAGGCTCCGCATGCTCCAGTTTACCCAAAACTCATCACTCAGGTGCAATATCCCAACGCTTACAAAGTCAGTAAGAGTTCTGCCAGAGAGACCTGCATTTCCCTCCTGAAGCACGGCAGTGTGTGGCAGCAGGGCAGTTTTGTTCACCAGTGTCCTGTAGTCCCAGGTGCTTCATCGCAGCCCTGCATGTCCTGTGTTTTCAGCTTTATGCCCTACCAATTGCAGATTTTACTGATTTTATTTATTTTTTTTTTTATTTAGTCGCATACCCTAGTACCCTCCCAGAAACCTTTGAGACCGATGATTTTGTCTTTCCAGGTTGAAGGGCGGTGATGGTTTTAGCTACTTTTTGCTGTTACAGCACCGTTCCCTGGGACAGAGCCCAAGACTTTGGTGTTTCTGGAGTGACCTACAGAGCTAACAGCAAGCACCCAGCTTCACAGAAATAAAGGGCATTATTCTCCCATCAACCAGCCACCCAACCCTTGTAAGATGAGGTGTTTCACCAGTTTGAGTTGCAAACCATCCTTACTCCTGTATGTATGGTTTGCATAACCTTTTGCGTACGTCACTGGCTCCCAAGTGCAAGGTGGTGATTGCTTTCTAGACCACAGATGCCTCATCCTGCTCCCCTCTATCCTGTTTCCAGCTGCTGCCACCATGCCCGTCCATGAAATGCAGTTGGTAACTGTGATTGGAATACCCTGTACTCTGCTATATTATTATTCATGGGGTTTGTACAAGCTGATGATGTTCTAAAGCAGGAGGAAATTTGGCAAACAATTCCTTCTCCTGTAAAAAAGTGTACTGATCTTTACAAATATTGTAGCAAATGGAGGAGATGTCTTTTAAGATACTTGAAATATTCTTGCCAAGCGTATTATGTAAGTATTCAATGCAACTGCTCAGAAATTGTAAACACATCAGTGTTTTTGAGATGATGGATCCTTGAAGGCATTCCAGGGATGGTGCCTATGCCAAAGGAATGGTGGCACACAAGGAAAGCAACGTAAAATATGCTCTTTTGGATCAAGTATTTTGTACTGCTTTGCTTTAGCTGTGCTACCTGCTGCAGGAGCTTGTTTGGATAGTAGGTGTTAAAAAATGGGAGATTATGTGCTTTCATGAGCTTATTAATTTGCAGTTGAAACACTCGGCTTCTCTTCTCAAGAAGTCCAAAAGCAGTATTGTTACAATTGTATTGGGTTCGCATGGCAAGGTTTTGGTAGCGGGGGGGCTACAAGGATGGCTTCTGTGAGAAGCTGCTAGAAGCTTCCCCCATGTCTGACAAAGCCAATGCCAGCTGGCTCCAAGATGGACCCACCACTGGCCAAGGCTGAGCCCATTGGTGACGATGGTAGCACCTCTGGGATAACGTTATTTAAGCAGAGGAAAAAGTTACTGGTCACTGTGCAACAGCAGCTGGAGAGAGACGTGAGAATATGTGAGAGGAATAACTCTACTGACACCAAGGTCAATGAAGAAGAAGGAGGGACAGGTGCTGGAGCAGAGACTCCCCTGCAGCCCATGAAGGTCCATGATGGAGCAGATATCCACCTGCTGGAGCAGATATCGTGGAGGACCCCATGCTAGTGCAAGTCGAGGCACCCGAAGGAGGCTGTGACCCCGTGGGAAGCCCGTGCTGAAGCAGGCTCCTGGCAGGACCTGTGACCCTGTAGGAGACCAACACTGGAGCAGTCTGTTCCTGAAGGTCTGCACCCCATGGAAGGGACCCAAGCTCGGGAAGTTTTTGAAGAACTGCAGCCCATGGGAAGGACTCATGTTGGAGAAGTTGGTGGAGAACTGTCTCCTGTGGTAGGGACCCCACACTGGAGCAGGGGAAGGGTGTGAGGAGTCCTCCCCCGGAGGAGGAAGGAGCAGCAGAGAGAACGTGTCATGAACTGACCACAACCCCCATTCCCTGTGCTGCTGGCAAGGAGGAGGTAGAAAAATCGGGACTGAAGTTGAGACCAGGAGGAAAGGAGGGGTGGACGGAAGGTCTTTTAATATTTGGTTTTATTTCTCATTAGTCGACTGATTTGATTGGTAACAAATTAAATTAATTTCCCCAAGGAGAACCTGTTTTGCCCATGCTGGTAATTGATGAGTGATCTCCCTGTCCTTATCTTGACCCATGAAACTTTCATTGTCTTTTCTCCTTTGCCCAGCTGAGGAGGACAGTAACAGAGCGCCTTTGGGGGGCACCTGGCCTCCAGCCGGGATCAACCCACCACAAGAAACTCATAAAAAAGAGACTTGAGCATATACCTATTTGATGATGCTTAATTACCTGGTATTTTTTTAATCAAATACTGAACAAGTCTGGACTGGGTTATGAGAGACGCTGTGTCAGCACCGGTGGGCTTTTGGGCTGTGCCACGTCACAGTTGTTTATGGGGAGGTTGTCTGTCATGGCTGGGCACTTCAGGGGGCTGACGGTAATGAATGAAGGAAATTACAGGCTCTGGGAAAGCATATGAATCACCAGATCCTCTTGTTCTGCTGCTATCAGCTGATGGGCCCCTTTCCGTAAAAAAAAAGATGTTAATGTTTTCTTTGTCATTTTCAGTGACTCAAAGGCTTAGACCTTCTGCAAACTCTCGGTCTAATACGGGATTGTGCCTGTTTTTAGCCAAATCCATTTTTGCATGAGTTGAGAGTCCTGTGTGTTCCCAGAGCCCATCCTTTTCCCCTTGAGTACGTGTCAGCTATCTCGAATACTTGCAAGAGACGTCGCACGGTTAGGCTGGGTACCATCAAATCTCCCTTTGTCCGACCTTCCTTGCTAGCCAGCGCTGAGAACAAGTTCATCATGCTCTTTTCTTCCTGCAAATTCTCCATGACATCTCAACTTCTTGCTTGTATTGTGACACCGAGGGCTGCAGGTATTATGTTCATTGCAGCAGAGAAGGAAGATGGTAACTAACATATTTTTTTATTTTATTTTCTGTATCTGGGTGCCTCCTATCAAAGAGCGTGATAGAAAACCTTTCTCCTCCAAATCACTAGGTCCAGGGTAGCGTATCTTAGATCAGGGTAATCTCAAGCTGATGGGTACTCTGCGTGAAATAAATGCACTGTGTCAGCTTTAACGTCTCTCTGCCAAAAAAACATCACAACTTGCACTAGAACTTGTCACTGTGTCAGTGGAATAGCGTGGCTAAGCACAGTGTGCCACTGAGCAATTCTCCTGTTGTGGAGTTGACAAAACGTCCCTTCGTGGTCAACAGGGAGAGAGGTGGTGAAAATTGCAGGTAGGTGATGGTGTTGCAGTGCACATCAGTCTCCTCACTAGGGCAGGGAAGGAGGATACAGCCATTGTGTTAGCTGTAGCTCACTATGCTGTCAGCACATGTGCTGTCTGTCCAGCCCATGGATGCATGCTGGTAAGCAGCTTCTGCTGCTGCTTGCCTGATGGCAGTACCACGAGGGCCACTTCAGGGAACTGGGAGAGACCTTGGGATAAGCATGAGGATATGGATCTCACATAATGATTCTGTTCTGTTCTGTTCTGTTCTGTTCTGTTCTGTTCTGTTCTATTCTATTCTATTCTATTCTATTCTATTCCTTCTCTTGCTGGTGGACTGCCTTCCTTCACATTCATTGTTTTTTGGGGGACTTTTTTTTTGTGTGGTGGCTTTGAGGATTTTCAAGTTTTGCAATTGATTTTGGTGGGACCGAGATTTTGTTTTCTCTATGTCCTAATAAAAATAAATGTAAAACTGTAGCTGTTTATTTGGGAGCTTAGTTTCTGTGTTTAGTGGGATGTAGTCTTCTCTTCTGATTCTTCTTTGCTTTGTAATATATAGTCTAAACAATCAAATCCATCCTGTGTTCTGCTTGGTTGTGCACCACTTAACTTCCTGGTACTAGCAGAATATATCCTAATTTAGTTGAATTGTTGTTACTTCTATGCCATTTTAAGCAGCCATGATTGCCACTCATTATCATTAGGCTAAAACTATTCCCTTAGAAGGATCCTAATAAGGAGGATGTCCCAATTAAGTAGAATGTGTTGTGCTAAGAAAGTCCTTAGCACAGAAAAGATGTCGCAGCCGCATGTTGTAATATAATTCTATTATCTTGCCTTCCTATAACATCTGCTCTAATATCTCACAGAGGTACTCTCTGCTTTGGATGATGATCACCCGTTCTGGCTTTTGATGAAATCAAATCCAACTCAACTGGGATACTGCCTTGAAAACAATCACACGTCTTTGGAAAAACTATTCTGCAGATAATGCCGTTACTAAAATTTCCAATTGCAAGGAGCCAGAGACAAAACTGCTCAAACAAAATCTCCAAACTTGGCCAGATGAAATAAAAGAAGTTGTCCTTGCATAGCTCAGGGGATCATTCTTTGCAGTTGTCCTGGAAGTGAAGTTCCTGGTGAGAACCCAAAATCTACAGAGTTTGTACAACTTCTGTTTGTCATTTATCAGTGGTTGCTGCTGTTGATCATTTTTTGGCAGATTTTATTAGGTTCTTGGTTCTTTCATTTTTAAGCATTATTTATTTGCTCTTCTACTAGTGTTTATAGGAGAGAAATGGTGATCTCTTGTGGTTAAACTGCATAACTAGAGGCCTTATGCTCTTTTCCTGGTTTTCTCTAACATTTCTTATTACACCTTAAATTAGTTACTAAGCTCTCCAGTGCTTTACTTACACTTCCATAAATTGGACGTGAATATTACCTTACCTGCTTCACTCCAGTGTCTTGAGGCTTTAGTGGAAAGCTGGTAATGCTTACTAAGGTCTTTGGGTAGAAGACACACCAAGTAGTGTCCCTTTAGCCTCTTGCATCTGATTCCTGTGCCCGTTCCACCCAGCCTCTTTTGGGCTGCTTTGCCTACTCTAAGACTCCTGGTTCTGGAAACTTTATCTCACCACCTAGCTTTCTGAAGCGCTTTGCATTTTCCCCATGCAAAGCCACTCCCTGTTATTTAACTGGGCTGGAATGTGTGGAAAGGAGACACTTTGCACTCCTCGCCTTGAATGCTTTCCAGGTCTTCCGTTAACTGAAAGCATTGGCTGATACGATTAGCATTAAGGTTTTCCCCATAGTCTCATTTTTGTAAGGAGAAGGCAAGATGTTTTCCATCTGCCTTGCCGATCAGATTGACGGGCTGAGCTAAGGAGTCACAGTGCAGGTTGCTTCAACCAACAGAGGCCATAGGGTTTCTGCACGAGTTTGAGTTTCTGCATGGTGGCTTTTGTCACTTTGTTTTCACCAGCTCCTGCACATTGGTGTTGGGATTCTCTGCTCCTGGCGCTGGTGTACCCACAATGTGCTTCAAAGTCCAGTTTATACCTGGATGGTGCATCTTCCTCATGGCTGCCACGATTACCGAATGTGGACTCAGGAGACCGTTCCTGCATGTCAGAATACCAACTGTGTGGGGTTTGTACCTGCTGAAGTGTATTGCTATTGCAAAGGCAGCTGGCAATACTATTGTTCCTTTTATTTCTTTCCCCACAGACCTTTATGCCATAGCTCTCAAGAATGCTCTCTGGTCCTGGGAAATACGTTGGTATATGAGCTGATGGAAGCAAAGGGATTTTTATTTTTTTTTAATTGTATGTTTTGTGAGCTGTTGAACTTCGCATGATTCTTTATAAGAGCAGGAGACTGAACTCAAAGACCTTCTAGTCCCATATTCCCATGTAAAAAATAAAAAAAAAAATGACAATTGAGTGGATTTCCAACTCCTAAATGTGGTCCTGCTATACAAGGTCAGCGTTTTACTTAAGCAACGTGATGTGCACCACTATGTTTTTGGGACTGTTCAGGGTTAACTACCATTTTCAGGTCTATTTTGTACAGCAATTTCCCTGATATCTGTCCTGCACACTTAATTTTTATAAACTTTTAGTAGGATCCAGCTATTCCTTGCAGTGGGAGTATAAGCTGTTTTCCAGTTATGTACATTTGCTCAAGATGTAATAGAGAGATAAAAAGGGAGGTCAAAGATACTTGGAAGTATTTTCTCTTGAAAGCAGGAGCCCTTAATTAAAGGGGGAAAAAAGCAAAGAGAGCAGAAAAAACCTTCATGCTTCTACCCAGACTCGAAATTAATGTACATATTTAGAAATCTGGCACTCTTTCCAAAGGAATGAACAGAGAAATGTGCAAAAATGTTTTATAGTCCTTACAGTGCTCATGGTTTTAGTCAAAACACACACATTTGCATTGGGTTTCAGCTAGATATCACAGATTTTCTCATTTGAATCACATTGTCCAGTGGGCATTTTTATTCATTTAGTGCCATTGGAAATGTGTTTTGGTTTAGATCATGGGATTTGAATACTACTGCCTTGGTCTGTCATTTTATATACACATACGCACATATATATATATATAAACTGAATTCAGTGATGCTTGAGATATCATTTAGTCTCGGTGAATTTGCTGTATGCTCAAGCAATAGCTTGATGAAATGTCTTCGAATTTCTTGAAATACAAATGAAAGCTTCAGATATAGGTGGTGTGTGGTATGGAGCTTGTTTACAGTAGGTGGGAAGAGGAAAGCTGGAGCAGTAACTTGACAGCTGTAGTAACTGGAACTGCAAGTTGAAGTTCTGTGTCTTTTTCATGCTCTTCTGAGTTGGACTCTCTGTTGAAAGTGCTTCTTCAGGTGACAAAGCTGGTTTGGGACCAAACCATGGGATGTGTGTTAGAGTTGCTCTTGGCCATAAGGTCCTTCAGGCTGTTTTGCTGGAGGCACAAAGTAGCAGACAAGCTCTGCCAGGGCTGCTGCCAGGCACTGAATTTTTGGGGTGTCTGTGTGATGTGCGCACGCTTCTGTCATGCTAACGGGACAGCACGGGCAGCTTCACGGCAAGCTCTGAAGTGAGTGTGGAGGAATGTATGTATATTTGTGCCAAAATCTGCCTTGCCATGAGGGGTTGTCACCAACCAAGCCCAAGAGGCAGTAATGTCCGTGTGGAAACTGAAATAGAGTTAGCAGATACCCCTGGCTTCGGATGAGTTTGCATGAAGGTTTAAAATAACTGCTTCTTTTATAAGTTTGGGCATCTTCAGTCTTCACTGTGTCATTTTGTGCAATACTTCTTTGGTTTGGGATTTTTACGTCCTTGGGGACTGAGCTCTGGCTTGTGTTTATGCTGAGCCCAGAGGGCAGAAAAAATGTGGAGTGTATTAATTGTACATTGAGTTTTCCCTATGATGTTGTTTTTTCTCTCGAGATTTGGGAGGAGGAGCATTAGGAGCTTGTCACTGTGATTTTTTTTTTTATTTTCTTTTTTGGCATCCTGCTGATTTTAAAATGTATTCTCTGCATTTCTCTTCAGTCTTTCACCTACAGACTGCAGGGTACCCTGAGGCCAAGGGCAAAGTGAATAAAGCGATTTTGGGGTATGGCCCATTCTGGATATTTCTCCTTGCAGAGAAGTTGTTGACAAATCCCTGCCCCAAGGAGGGTACAGACATGGGGAAGACCGAGAGAGGTGACAAAATTCAAATACGCTTGAGTGCTTTGGTTGTCTTGTCTTGCTCCAGTGGTTCACAGCAGTCATAGATGCAATGTACAGCTGCTGTACATCGCTGGGTGGCACGCAGCAGCCCGGGGCATCGTGAGTGAGTCTGGCCCCTTACTCGTCAGGTAACAACTGACTGCTGAATTTCCACTCTAGTGAATTGAAGGGAAGGAGAGGGATAAAATTATGGGCAAAGCAGCACTCAGGGTTGAGTAACTGTGCAGAAAGGAAGGACGTTAAGCAGTGCCAGTCGAGAGAAAAGACAGCTACTGCCGTTCATTTCTGAAGGTACTGCATAGAAATCTTCGGTAGGGAATGACATACAGCATTGGTAGCGACAGCCAGAAAAGCAAGGGAAATAAAGTCCTGTTTTTCAGGCCACTGGAAGCTTGAGGTCTCCACCTGTTTGTCAAGTTCAACACGGTACGGCTGAAGACACGGCTGGAAAAGCAAGCAGATAACACCAGTTGGCAGAGAATTAAAATAAGGAAGTTGAACTGTAGCCAAACCAGTGAAAGCTGTGGTGGCTATTTACAGGTTTCTATTTATAAAAAAAGATATTTATAATCACAAAGTTTATACCTTCCACCCCACCCCCCACCCCCGAGTTGGCATTCTCTCTTCTTGTCAGGGAGCAATTCCCTGCCGTAGTCTTTCATCAGTGAGTTTGAGTCTTACATCAAACACTGATAAAAAGAGAGTGAGTTTGTCTTCTAAAAATCGTTTTATTCTGTTTTCTTTAATCATTTTTGGGGAAAACAGTTGAAGCTATAAAATTGGCAGAGTTGCATGCCCGAGCCATAGAATTTTGTTTCTCCATACTGGCGAAAACCAGATCTGAGAGTTATAGACAATCTTCCATCACCCCACCGGTCACCCGCTGTGGTCAATTATAGTTTTGAAGCTGGCATATAAGTATCAGATGTTTGGCTATTGCACGTCTTTACTAATCTCCAACCCAACTAAAGGCCTTTGGCATGATGTATCCTGTAATTTGCTAAGTTTATGAACAATGGTGCATTTTGCGTTTCATTTGCACTTTTCATCTGAGAACCTAAGAATGCGCTTCCTTTGCTAAAGAGCAGAGTAATTAATCATCAGGGCTGTTTGTAAGGAAAAGGCCCGGCTGTGGGAATGGAGTCATAGACAAAGTAGAGAATGAAATGTCTGTATCCCACTGCTTTAAGCACTTGGAGAAATATCTCCTGTACATATTACGATTTTAAACCATTCGAATTGTATTTGTAAAGGTATCTTAAAACAGTAATTTTGTCCACACTTAAGGTGTGTTTTCACTGAAAAATATTTTCTTCTTGGATATTTATTGTTTTAAAGATGCCATAAAGATGTTTGTGCTCTTTCTTGTTTTTAGAAATCTCTTCAAGTATTAGATCAGTTACACATCTGTTTTCTTCAGGGAAGGCTCTTCCAATTTTGCCTTGATTTCTATCCATTAAAATTATAAAAAAATAATCTAAATAAATGAGAGAGATTTCCAAGAGACAATACAAGTATGCAGGCGACTCTGCATTTTAAATCCAGGTGTTGTACTTCTTGAGCTCTGTACGTGCCCAGAATACAAATGCTGATGAGTGTGCCAAGTGTTCACTTGAGTCAGCCACAGAGTGGTGGCAGGAGAATTTGGAGAACTTGTTTGATAAACTGTTGTCACTTTTTATCCCTTACCTCTCTGCTTTTAATTCTCTCCTCCCTGTTGCTGTGTCAGATGTCCTACTCTTTCTTTCCAGGGCACTTCTTCATGAGTTTTGTTCCTTGCTCGTGACCTTTCACGTGTGCATACGGTTTCACAGGGGTTGTTAGGGCCTCGGGACCAGAGGCAGGGCTGGGATTACGGCTGCTCCTGCTCATCTGTCTCCAGGCTATTAGGGAATTTATTCTGGTGGTGCTGTTGTCTGCAGAGGGTGATCCTGGTTTAGGCTGCTGTCTTGGTGGCTGTGGTGGATGAGACTTTTTGGTCCCAGTATTCCCAGTGTATACACATGCTTTTTGTTTGGAACGTGCTCACTGAACCTGTGTCGCCTCTCTCCTCCCAGAGTGGGATTTTTTTAGGTCTGTGCAGCAAACACATCCATCTCCTCCCTGCAAACAGTTTGGTCTGAAAGTTGAAAGGAGGCAATCCAAAGCAGTTTGGTGAAGCTAATAAGGTGACTGAGAAACATCTCCTGTCAGGTGTGTTACCTGGCCTTGCAGTGCTCTAGAGCAGTGATGTCTGTGAGGCTGTTTCATAACTGAAATAAACAGGGGTGAAGGTAGATGCTCTGCCCAGGACCTCCAATGTTATACCTATTGGCAGAATCGTTGATCCACGAGTTAGATGCCATGTATTTAGTGAGCTGGCAAACTTAAGTTTTTCCTCCGGAAGAAAAACACTAAATATGTACCTCTTGCTTAACATATTTTGTAAAGTCTGCTTGGCCCATAAGGGCAGAACCTTCCTCCTGTGCTTTAAAGGAAGGAATAGTAATAGCTAAGGGAAAAAATACATTTCCCACTCTGGCTTCTTTTCCATGGTAATTGTTGCATATCACACAATCTGAGACGAGATGAAATTTAATCATTGTAAAGAGGTACAAGAAGGTGATGCTGTGGAGAGCATGGTCCTAGCTGGCGGTTCATAAACCACAGGAAGGGATGAGAGCTTGCTCTCCAAGCTGGACTTCCATGCATCTCTTACCCGAGGATGG
Source organism: Psophia crepitans (assembly GCA_013399095.1). Classification (NCBI taxonomy): domain Eukaryota; kingdom Metazoa; phylum Chordata; class Aves; order Gruiformes; family Psophiidae; genus Psophia; species Psophia crepitans. The sequence continues at coordinate 350,470 of VWZZ01000410.1, forward strand.
TAATGCAGTGTTTGCTCTTGTAAATGTTTTCTGTTTTTTAGCATCACAGTGATTTTGATTAATAAATGTGTGCCCTCTATCAAGTCTTGAGGCTTTAGTTGTCGTGGCAGAAAGTGACTTTTGTGCCTGAATGAATGTGTATGTAAATGATTTTATGTCAGTAGCTTTACTTGTGCCCTGCCCCACAAAAATTCACAGCTGTAAGGGCTTCTGCATAACGAGCTTTTGAAGCCCGAGCAGTTCAATTGCCAGGAGTTGTATTTACAAAAGAAATCAAATAAGCCTGTCAATGACACTGCAAGCATCTTCATTCTGTCTGTTCTTTTGGCAATTGTTGGTGTAATTCCCCTTACAGGAAAGTCCTGTAAATGTATTGTCTGTCTTGTATATAATTTTAAAGCAAATCTTTAAGAATTCTTTTGCTGGGATACCAATTTGTAATACATTTGTATGGGTTTGGAGTTGTTTCTAGGAGGCTTCTTTGGAACCCTCTTGATCTCCTTCTTGGGCAATTCTCTAGGACTTTCTGTAAGAATTATTCCTAAGTGACATCGTAAGTGACTTGCGGATATTCGGAAGAGTTAACGAGGGCCACTTGTAAGAATATCAGTCATCTGTGGCATTGAGTTATAGATACTGTTTGTGAGCTCTCCACACACAGGCTGTGTCCTGGAATGTCCCAAAAACGATGCGTCGGTGGCAGCAAAATCATCCATACTGGCTGAAATTACATTGGACTTATTTCTTTTTATCCTCTCTAGGTGTTCTCTGCCTGCCGGACAGCTTGAACCTTCACAAAGACCAGCAAAGGTCAAACAAGCCTGGGGAGGTGCAGATGTTCAGCCAGTCGGAGCTGAGGACCATCGAACAATCTTTACTTGCTACGCGTGTGGGGAGCATTGCTGAACTCAGTAAGTACAAGTCTGTTGATAATGTTTTGAGTTTCTCTCCTCAAAGTAAAGCAAATCCATTTGTGTTGCCTCATTGTGCAGAGCAGAGATGAGGAATCACATGTAATGTTGATGGAGACGTTCGGGCAGATGTAGCCGTATTTATGCTCCATGGTCAGTTTGGAAGCTGAAGCCACAGGGGGAGAGGAGTCTATTGCAGTTTCACAGCAATGCGTATGATTTGTTTGCAGACACTGCTCTCATTTTTAAAGGTGAAACATGCTTTATTTCATCTTCCCTATGCTGTGTTTGAGAACACCTCACAGCTTGGTCAGCCTTCCAAATGTCTGTCGTGTTGGTGTCCTGTCTCATTTCAGTGGGATGCCTCTTTTGAGATGGGCAAGCAAAAAGCTGAAGGCCGCAATAAGTGAAGGGAGTATTGTCACAAATTTAAAGCGGAGCTGGTTCCGCCTGTGTTAGAGAGGGTCCTTCACCCTGCTTTTCCTTCTCTAGTTCCACCAGAGGAAAGAACCACTACTCAAACCTGCACCAGATGAGTTTGCTCCTGGAATACAAATTGCTTGCTATTAATTAAAACATTTTTTGGGAGAAGTTAGAATCTGTGATATCTGTCAAAATCTGAAAGCTTAGGTTTCAGCACAAATAAATTGGGAATCCTCATGTGACATGGAGATATAGTTACCAGAAGTGCCTCTTTTTTCTTTTTCCTTTTTCCTTTTTCTTTTTCTTTTTCTTTTTCTTTTTCTTTTTCTTTTTCTTTTTCTTTTTCTTTTTCTTTTTCTTTTTCTTTTTCTTTTTCTTTTTCTTTTTCTTTTTCTTTTTCTTTTTCTTTTTCTTTTTCTTTTTCTTTTTCTTTTTTTTTTTCTTTTTTTAAATTGAGGGAAGCTTTCTAATCACATATTTATGGTGTAGTTAGAGATATGAAGCTATGGTAGGTAAACTGCAATGTTCAGATTAAAAGGGTCTTTTTTTTTGAGGTCTGTCTGAAACATGGTCAAGTATTTTATTTTCTGACGTGTTACGAAATTCTGGGGAGAAATTGAGAAGATTTAAATCTATGAAGATAGATGCAGCCCAGCTTCCTGATGTTCTTCTTACTGAATTCTGGATTATAAAGAACATGTATAGGGACTCATGTTCATTTTCCTGGCTTTGTCTGTAGCGATTGGGAGTCTCCTCTGTAGCTCCATCATATCATCAGGGCTCAGTTTCCCTGCTGTTCATGAGCTGTGTGGATGCACCATGGATGTTTGTCTGCAAGCCATGATATACATTTCAGTTTGCAGCTTGCTAATTTCTCTCCGCTCTGGTGAAACGTCAACAAGCCAAGAGCACTTACATGCCTTAGCGTGAAGTGTTGCTCTGTCTCTGGAATCAGGTGTTTGCTGTTATTCAAATTAAGTAATTTATGCTTATTTATTTCACGCGTACAAAACACACAACAGTACTGTCTGTGCGCCAACTAAATTATGCATGGTACAGCTCTCTTTTTTTTAAAGTACATACGGTTGTGTTTTAATAAGTAATCTGTAGACATTTCAGGGCTTTTTCCATTCTGGATTTTTTTTAAACTTCTCTATGCAACTCAAAAAGCCAGACTCCATAATCCTCCCCATTTTGTGTTTGTCTTATGTTTTAGGGTTGTGGGTTTTTTTGAGGTTTGTGGGGTTTTTGGTTTGTTTTGTTGTGTTTTTTTTTAAATTTGATTTCCAGAAATCTATCATCTCTAAGTAGTCCCATGTCATATTCAAATGCTTGGTTGATAGGGTTTCCTCTCTATATGGCTGTTGACTGCAAACACCAGGAAAACACTCTTCAGGGTGGCCAACCTGAAGAAAAAAAGAGTGCACTGGTGGGAGTTAGATGCAGCTGTCAGAGGAAGGTTGGCATCTCCAACCAGCACGCTGGTAGCCCTCCAGAAAGCCCTCTGGACAACCGTCGAGGGTACCTCGCCAGCCACTGCAAGCAGATGCATGTCAGGGAAGAAGCAGTAGGAGGAATGGTAATTGGCAAAGCTTGCAAGGCTTTTGATGCTCAGTTGGGTAGAAATCTTTGCTGGGGAGCAGTGCCGGTGCAGAGTTCAAAACTGAATTGTGAAATGCGGAGAGAGGTGTGGCATTTGGCAGAACCCTTTGGATTTGGGGGTAAATCCTGACATGGAAGGAGAAGGGAGCGGTGGAGGGTACAAGAGGATTTGCTCTTTGTTCAGTGCTTGTGTGTATCTCTGGCATCAGTGGAGGCTGTGACCTGGAGGTTACAGCAAAGCTTCTGCCGCAGAGGGAGGTTGGGTAGCGGCAGTGTGGGAGCAGAATCGCAGAGCAGCGCGGAGAAGCCAGGTGGGAACACCTGGGGATCGGGGTGCGTTGGTGGGGAGGGAGTAGGTGAAGGATTTGTTGTTGCTTTGGTGGTGTGAGGGGTTGGAGAGCTTTAGAAGTGATGATGTGGAGAGGGAAGAGGATATGGAGAAAGTAGGGTATGAGGAAAAGGTTAAGTATGTAAAAGCCCCTGCCTTTGTGGGGATGAGTAAAGGTGGTGGGGGAGACTCTCTGGAGACAAGGTAATAAAGAAGAAAGCGCTTGTCAAGAGAGAAAGAGGAGATGGCAACCAGGACTGAGTAGCAAGGACAAAAGCTGGACCATTAGAGTAAGCAGTCCCCAAACGTGTCTGCAGTGTCCCACCAGCTTGCAATATCCCAGGAGCCAGAACTTATTTCTGTGTTCTTCGTAAGAGCACAAAAGACAAGGGCAAAGAGGGATCTTGCAATAAAGCAATTTAATTTTATCTCAGAGGGGGGAAAAAAAGGCAATTCTAATGGAATGAGATTTCCTATAGTTTATCAACATTAATAATTAAAGTATTGCAAGTATGCAGAATAACTAGAATTTACAAATGCCTGCTTGCGGAGGAAATGCTTGCCCTGCTCTCAGTTCTGCCCAGCATCCTCGCACACCGTGACATGGCTGCTTGCTGAGCTGCTGGAGGCTTTGAGATGGGAAATCAAATCTGTCCAGTGGAGGACGACAGCTGGCAAACATTTGCTGTCCAGCACCTCTATTTCAGCTCAAATCTTCTTAGTTTCTCCACGGTCTTTATGTCTGTTCCAGGTGGAAAATAGATTCACAAGGTGAACCTTGTGTGTTGTGGTGCCTTCACCTTTCCCTACATGTGATGCCCTCATTTGTCTGCTCCCTCCGTTGGTTCATGAATGCTGTCAGTGTATTAGAGCATTTGGGTGAGCTGCATCTACCCGGGGATGAAAGTGGTGAGAGAAATTTGGGGAAAGGTAGGATGGTAGACACAACCATAGAGGGAGGGCAGCACCCTCTGGAAATGCTGTAGAATAGGAGGTCAACCTGGGCTGCCAATGGGTCCTCATGACCCAGCAGGTACAACTGGACTTGTGGATGCTGCTCTGGTCCCCCCTAGACCTTGTTTGCCTGGTGCTTCTGCTCTCATCTCCTGAGCTTAGCAGGCAGCAGACGCTGGTTGTCCCCACGATGGGCCTACCCTACCTGGCGGCCGTGGGGCGAGGTAGCACCGCTGGCCCTGGGGCACTCTCCCAAAAATAGGAAGAAGAGGCAGTGTTGCTGACTTAAGGGAAAAAATCAAAGCAAGATTTTTGTCTCCGGGACTTTGGAGGAGAATGTAAATAGAGACCTGATTCTGCAAGGCAATTATGGTGGTAATGCGTGATTCCAAGGAAAAGGTTTGAAAAATTAATGTGAAACCTTATTCATTAAAATATAATGAACATGGCACAAAGTTAAGGAACAACAATAAATTTGGCCTACGTTATATTGGCATTTAGTATTCAGGAATTGTAATTGCCTACTACAGTGTGTTTTAAAATACTGTAATTTCATTTGAAATGCTTATTATATAGAGAACATTGGGAAGAAATGAAGCACAGCAAAAAATAATAGGATTTTAAACCATAGCTTGACAGTGTTTTACTGTTTAATCTTAGAGAAAATATTTCACAAGAAATGGTTTGGTTTGGGGTTTTTTTCCAGTTTTTCCTAAAGTTTTCTGTATCTTCAGGCAAGATCTGGAGGAGAAGGGGAATAGATATCCACTCCCCCGAAAAGGTTTTGGGAATTGTTTAAGATTTCTAGTTCTCCTTTTTTATTTCCTTCTCTTTCAGACAGGGGAAAATAAGGAGACTTAATTAAAAAAAAATAAAAATAAAAAAAGAGGAGTATTGGGGAGAGCTGTTGAGAGATCCCATGTTAATGCATTTGGACCTTTGTCTTTTTTATATGTGTGTTTGCAATCCACAAAACATTTATGTCATATTTAACAGCATAACAGTCCAACACACCTGTTCATCACCTATGTAAAAACACTGCTGCCAGCTTGGAGAGCAGATGCAGAAGGGATGAGGCTCACGAGTGGTGTTTCTGGTGTTCTGCGGGATGAAGGAGGACTGACGCTCTTGTGTGTGCCCATAGGGGATGACAGGGAAGAGCAGAGCCTTAGGGGACGCTGGGCACCAGGAAATACTCCTCCCTTGCTGCCTTCAGGTGAAGACCGTAAGGTGTTAGTATACAGCTGAGCAGGGAAAGCCAGCCCGTGCTGAGGTGTACTTGAAGGGCTGCAGAAAGTCTGTGTCTCTTGAGCCGCACAGAGGAATAAACTGTGGCTTAGGGTGTCATCCAGACTGTGTCTTCACGCATGTCTTCAGGTTAGAGCAGAAAGCTGTTTGTGGCTTCCCTAAGTCCAAAGATAACCCGTCCACTGTGGCTTTCCTGGGTGGGATGTTGGCCACACAGTCTTGTGCAAACCACAGTGACTGGTGATGGTGGGGGTATTACTCTGTTAACCGCAACAACAAGGAATTTTTATGTTTAACTAGGATAATCTGAAGGTGCGGATGCGACTTAATACTACTGATCTCAGAGCTTTTTAGCCTTTGAATGGTGTTTTAACTACAGGAGCTCCCAGATTTGATGTTCAGACTGGTGTTACCTCCACATCACCACTCAGGTCTCAGCAAGGTTTTCCTTTTTGCCATTCGAAAAACACCACCCTTCCCCATCATCCTCTCTTTGCCTCTGCGGTGCTGAATGTATATGTTTCCAAAATAACAGCCTCCCAGTAGATCTTGGCACACTTTTAGGGATGAAAGGAAGGGTTACTTCTCAAGTGTAAGCAGGAATGCGATTGCACATACCAACGCTGTTTTTAATTTCTCCTAGCAGCCCCAGCTGAGGAGATGATGAAAGTTGGCATCCCCTCCCTTGCCTTTTCATCTAGGCTCAATCCTGTGCAGCCAACAGGAGGGAGCACTGCAGGAGCCGTACAAATTGATTCATGTCCTGTAAATAAGAGGTTAAACCCAGGCTTAGAAGGAAATGCCAGGGTATAGGTGCTTGCTGGAAGGGTGACATCTGAAGGGGGTTGTTTTAAGTGCTCTACTTATTTACTGCCAGAACAAAAGCCCTGTTTGTCAGATATTTTTCTCAGACTAAGCAATACCGTAGAGAAAGACTAAAGCTTATTCCCAGTGAACAGTTTGGTTCATGCACCGTCGTGCTGAGCTAAGCGGAGATACTAGCCGAGACCTGCAGTTCAGACGGTAGTGCTGGCAGTTGTGTGGACTGGATGCGATCATCATCTGGATGTGATGATACTTTTCTTACTTTTTGAGGGTCCTCTGCTGGGTTATTGCACAAGATCTCTACGTCCTCACTCTTCCACGACTTTCTGGGTGTCTCGTTCGCGGTTCCTCCTTGCTGCCATCCACGTGCCATCCACTCTGTGTGTTGAGACGACCCTTTGTCCTGCAGTAGAGAAAAGAAAGCAAATTAATGCAATGCTTAAATGCCAGCTGGTTTCTTGCCTCCATTAAGTGCTTGCTGGTTGCTGGCTCCCCTAGCTGCTACTACTGCGTACCCCTTGCAGGCCCCCTCCGAGTGGTGGACCCGAGCTTCCATTCGCAGTCTGCGTCTGCGCACAGGAAGGGTTATGGGTTACTTAATACAGCACCAAATGACTCCCTGCTTTTCCTCTCTTCCCCCTGAGATACTACTATTATCATAAACCATAAAGCAACGCGTTTATTTATTAGTGGAAATGAAGCAGGAGGGAGGATAATTTGAAAATACCAGTCTACACCGTGCTAAGGCTTTACCTTCCCTGTCACCGCCCTGCTGACCAGGGGGTGGTGGATTTTTATCTTGCATTACAGGGGCTCAACAGAGACAGCTATTGCCTGCTTGAGTCCCAGTCTGCTGTCAGTCCTCCTTTGGGGGCTTCCCCCATGGTGTGAGACTCAGCTCTCTTTGTCTTTCTTGGGTCCAAGCCACGGTTTTGTCACTGCAGGTGGTTTTGTTTCCCCGGGGCTTCTACCTCATGCACTTAAGCCCATGCAGGTTTAACGGTTAGAGGCAAAAGGCATCGCCTTGGTGAGTGGAGGATGCTGGAGTTTCAACCCTCCACTGCCCTTCCCCGATACACCAATATATCAGCTCAGGACTCCCCCATGTACATCACCCTGGAGGTGCAGCCTCATATTTACCCCAAACTCCTGTGCATCGCAGTGTGCTCAGAGTTAAAACAGCGTCTTCCTTTCCTTAGGTTTGAAGTTGTCCCTGTCCCTGGTATGCAGAGTGCAGGCAATCGGCCAGGTCAGACTGAGCACTCTTCAGCTGGCCTGCTCAGCCATGGAGAGGGCTCTTAACCTTAGAGTTTGAGGAGATGGGCCCATATCAGGCCAAAGAAAATCCAGGGACAGTGATGTCTAAGGCAGTGGCGGTCCACAGGAGAATGGCTCTGCACGTTAGGTTGGCAGGTGAATAACTCATCCGAGCCAAAGCCTGTTTTGTTTGGAGCTGACGTGGTTTAAGTGGAATCAAACACAAACATCTTGCTTGCCACATTGGATTGGAGATTTTGAAGGTAATAGTGTTATTATAATAGGTATGTGAACTTAAAAAGGTTTAATTATTATTGTGGCTTTTTTTTTATGGAATATATCCAATCCTGAATTTCTCAGTCTTCAAAGGCTTTGCAAATACTAAATTGCACACAAACACATATTCTGTAATATAAATAGAAGCTTCTTGTGAGGGTGGGATAAGTGGAGATAAAAGGTTAAATGATTTGTGGGAGGCCATGAGGGAGCTACTGTCAAGAAATGGGCTGCTCATATCCTCATCCTGTCTTTTGGTGCTGAATTCAGAGTTTGGGACCACAACTCCTTTGTTTGCTCTTCTGTGGGAGAGGTGAATGGCTGTTAGGAGAAGAAAAGGTTGCTGGGGGTAGCAAGTTCACACAGGGGCACGACGTGGGCAAGCAGAATGGGGAGGGTTCTGCAAGGTGAGCTCAGTGGTGAATGTCACACGTGGGACACTCCACTGACTGTGGGTTATGGTACCCCAAGTGCACCCACAGCCCAAGGCAGCTGGCTCTTGAATCTGGAATATACTGTGTGCCCAGAATAGCATAGCTTTAGGTTTGAAGGTACTTTATGCTAAAAGCATGTGCACAGTAACATACATACGGAACACTTTCTAGTGTGCACCTGCCCTAGCTCTCTGCAGACACCATTCCTGGAATAGATGGGTTGTCTTGAGTTAACAGTAGAAGGATCTCCAATAAATCATTTGAGGAAAGGTTTTGCTCGAACAGTTTTTGCTCAGCTGACTTTTGAAACAGAGATTGATTCAACACCAGAGGCAGAGCAAATGTGGAGGAACAGCGCAGCTGAAATCAAGAGTGTAGGGATGGCTCAGGCCGCTGACTGAGTGGATGGCTGGAGGGGGTTTGTTGAGGTACAGGAGACACAGTTCAACTACTCGTATTCACCCGCATTCATGTGCTTACAGGCATATGCTGGGTGAGCTGTAGCAATGCATCACTTCTGTGCAGAATCCAGAGGCAACGAGGAGATAGAAAGGGACTTTTTGACTTCGCTACAGTGTGGGAAGGATGCAGCCTGGCCATGGCTGGTCAAACAGACCAGGGTTTATTATGAGGTTTATAATTCATGTTTTCCATACAGTCTCCCTGAAGCTGGTCGTGAGCAAAACCATAGACCCAAGACTTCTATACTGAAGGGTGAAATGAATCCAGATCAAGAAAGTGGATTTTGTACCTGGCTCACATGCTTGTAAGGGAGTGAACTTTGAAAACTACTGGCCATGGCATGAAGTTGGTGTCTGGGGTGCAGCTCCCTGACCATGGGGCATGATTCCTGAGAGCAGTCTACACATCGGAGTCATGGACAGCTGGAAGGATGGATGATCAGACCAGCATTACCGCACTGATGGGTGCTGCCTGCAAGATGCTGTCATGCTGGAAACATGGCCTGCTGCTGCTTCACATTGATGCCAAGCAAATGGGGTATCACGTGGGAAGAGATCTGTGGTAGAAACAGAGATCATTCTCTCTCCTGGACTTTGAAGGAAAGACATAGGCCAAAGAACTGTGAGGCTTGTTTTCAGTGTGCAAAAATATTGTCATTAAATTGTTCTTGCAGTTTTAGGATGTGGTTTTGAAACCAAGAAACCTCGAAGTAGTTGTCATAGGGAGTGGCTGTGTAAGGATCGGTCCAGCATCATTCACCTCGGGGTCGTGGTTGTGCACACACACTCCCAGCTGAACGTTTTAGGCTGTGGAAGTTTACCTCTCTGAAAGCAGGGAGCCTGCTCCTAGGCAGGCATGTTTGCAAGATCAGGTCCGTCATGACAGACGATAACATCCCTCAGCAAGCTTCTCAGAAGTGGATATTGGGCATCTATCATTTCCTCCTTCTTCCTCTTCTTTTTGCTTTCCTCCTTTTTCCCCCCCAGTTGTGTGCTGCAGTCCAGTTGTGTGCTGTATGGTGTTGACTATACCACCCCCATACAGACTGGAGCAGCTTAACTTTCCCTGTCACATCACATCTTTGGCTTGAAGTCAGTGAAGCTGTTCCTTAAATATTCAGTATTGCCTTAAAACAGGCCCGTGTCACAACATGCGCATTACGTAATATTTTCAATCTTTAAATCAGATGTATGTGGACCTTGCATTTATAAACTGTACTGAACTGACAGCGGCATCGGTGGACAAGTTCCGCGTTAGCTGTGGAAAGGACTAAATGCTGGTAGCTACAGCGGCGGCTGTCCACACACTGTGGTGTGGTGATGGTTTCGTGCAAGGGCACGGCGCTTCTCACGGCTGACAAGCCCCAGTGTGCAGCTGCGTTGCCAGAGCTCCTCCCATCCTAATCCAGGGTTGCAAGGCAATGCCAGCCTGGGGCACCTTTGCTGCCCTCTGGGAGCCTGTTCTCCAGTTCTGGCTTCCCAGCTTTGGCAGCAAAAATATCTTCGAATATCCCCCCACCTTGCTGTTCTTTTTGTGTGTGTGTGTCTGCCCTGCATGACGTGATGTCTTCCTCTCCCTGGCTCTGCCAGCAGAGCAGTTTGTGTGTCGGCTTGTTTGGCTTACGTTGCATAAATTGTGAAAGTGTTTATTTGGTTTAAATTAAAAACAAAATAAAATTGGCAAGGTCTTTTGTCAGGCAGATCAGCTCCCCAGTCTGTTCCTCAGATGGATCGCAGGCGGTAGGACAGGGGCAAGAATTGAGCGCGGGGGATGGCGAGGCGGGGATCCCTGCTGAACCCCTTGTGTCGTGACGCCACAGCCCTCAGGAGCCGTGTCTGTGGAGCTACAAGATTGACTCAGCTGCTGGGATTTTTATTCTTTATGGTTTTGTTTGGTTGGTTTTTTTAACTGATGCACTCAGGACTTTATTGGCCTTTATTGGTGCACTCAGGTGGTATGTCTGATACACATTTTCAGGGCCAAAAAAGATGCAGAAGAGCCAGCAATGCTGCGAGCAGCTAAGCATCCCTTGCAGAGCACTGCTGTAGCTGAACACAGCTCTGAGGAGCAGAGGTTGCTGACAAAACTGATGAAGGCCGCTTGCTTCTCTATGCTTGGTCACAAATTCAAGGTTGCCCTTGGTGTTCAGATACACTGTGGCTTTTATAGCTGGCAAGGAGAGCATATATAGGTTGGGTTTCCCAGATGAGACTTGGTGTGGGCTGACTACTGGAGCCCAGACCAGTGAGTCCCGTTGTGGAGCTGATTTCATGTCCATGGGCGCTGGGGTGCCCTGGCAAGGGTCAAAGAGAGTTTCAACTCTTGATATATTCTTTGGAAGAAAATGGAGAAACAAAAGTACATTAGCAAGGAAGAATAGAAGCAGCAAAACGTGGTAAGGATTGAAAACAACACACATGCGTCTCGAACCAGATGTTACGCTACACTACATTTTACAGAGTGTGCGTAAGTACTACCATGCAGTGTGTGCGTGCGCCTGTCAGCTCCCTCGTCCCTTCTTGGCACTGATCTTGGTGCACAGATACTCTGAGGCACAGACTCTGCCCTCAAGAATTTGTACCACAACTGGATGCAGGTGGAGGAGAAGGGCACCAGGACACGCAGTGGATTGTTCGAGCTTACACTGTGGAATAAAATAGAGAGCAGCAGTTCTCATCCTGCCTCCAGTGCTCTGCCTGTTGGGTACCAAGATCATAACATAGCTTTTTATGCTTACTTGCAGTCCTCTGTGAAGCTCGATGCTTTGTAGATATTGATTATTTAAGCTTTGAGTTGTATCTGATAGAGTAATGTTATAATAATTGTTAATACAGAAATTATTTGAAATGTAACCAGAGATAACATAGCAAAGGCAAAAGCAAGATCTAAGCCAATCATTTCTTGGTATAATGTAATTAAATGAGGCTTAAACATAAAAAGAATTAATTCGGATTTAATGGCATGAATTGGCTTGGGTTTCTTAAGAAGCAGTTGGGGGAAATACAGGATAAAAGGATGAACTGCTGGTCATACCGAAATGGATGGGAGATTTGCCATTGATTTCAGTGAGGCTCGAGTTCCTCCCGCCTTGTATCAGCAGCGATGCTGAGCTGCACGCCCTGCCTACGTCATTCTTGCTGCTGTTTTCCCTCCTTACTCACCACGCAGCTTTCTGTGGTGCTGGATGTGTCATCGAAGTCGCATCACCCCAGTGCTCGGGGAGGAATTGGGATGAAGTAACGCTGCTGCCTGAATCTGGGCCTAAATTGCATCCTGATTTTTCTTCAACACTGGGTACAGAAGTCAGGGGGGTTCTCTGGTGCCTGCTGTCTCAGTCCACTGAAATAAGACTAGTCACGTGCTTAACTTTAACCACATGCTTTAGTGCTGTAGTGGCTTGTGTCTGAAAAGGCTGAATTTAGTGCAACTCCTTTTTCTCTGCTTTTGCTATTATTGTTAAAGCTGGATGTTGCAGCCAGCACTTATATGTGGGTTTTTTAAATTTTTTTTGCCTTTTGGAATAAAGGAGAGGAATTTACATTTGCTATCAGCAAGGTTGCTAGCAGTTAAATTGGCCCGTGCTAGGCTTGGCATTCTGCTATGACAGAGTGAAGGGGGGGTCCCAAACTTTTCTCCTGCTGCTGGTTGCCTGCAGATAATTTTGTGCAGGACTGGGGAGTCGTCTCAGGCACATCTGTTTCTGCCGTGGACCTGATCCTGCAGGCTTTCCGCATGCACAGCTTCTCTCGAACATTATAAACGTGCAGGGCTGCAAGATTTGTCCTATCATGACAATTTCCTGGCAGAGGGAAAAGACAGAAACTATTTTGAAATGAAAGCTTTGAATCAGAAGAATATTGCAGAGTGCAGCAAAAAATTGTGTCAAAACCCTGAAATCATGGACTCGGCAGTTTTCTCATGCCAGCGGTTTTCGTCTCTTCATGGTTTTAAGGCTGTGTTTTTGGAGGACTGGGCTGAGCATTTTTCAGTGAGATGTTTCTGTGCTCCCTGGTGCATGTTATCGCAGCAGCAGCATCATTCCCTGTGCCAGTCAGGCTGGAGAGAGATGATGTGCTGTGATGTGTTCACAGGGGTGGGACTTTGCAAAAAAAACTATAGCTCTGCCTCGCTCACAGTCAAAATGGTTCTCCTTTAAGTTTGCCCAGGAGTTCATTGTTCAGCTTTTTCTTTTTTTCTCTCCCCAGATTTGGTTTTATGTTCCTACCTCAGTGTACATTTCCAACTTTTCCTTCCGAGTTTCAGTGCTTAGTGGTCGCTTGGGAAAACAAATAACAGAAAGTGTGTGACTTCTTCTTAACACTGGAAAATTATGTCCTCTTTTCCCCATCAGTTGATGTTGTATAGCTTAAGAATGACCCAAAGGGGTCTTGCTCAGATTTTCATTTAAAACAAACCATCTGATTTGATCTGGGATCATTATTTCCCCCCAAAGCACTCTCAGAGTGATTTGAACGTGTGAAAACAGACAGTTTATAACCACAATTGTTTCCCTGCCTTTGATAGAATGGTCACTAGTCAACAAATGTAAAATTCACTGCCTTGAAGGGAGATGTTTTAGTTAATTAGTTACAATCAGTACTGTGCACAGAGACTCACTGCTGCTTGCTGGTATGTTTGCCTGCTGATCTCACTTGACGGCTTGCTGATCCCAGTCATAGAATCATAGAATCATTGAGGTTGGAAGAGGCCTCAAGGATCATCCAGTCCAACCGTCCCACCACCACCTATTACCCACTAAACCATGTCCCTAAGTACCACATCTAACCTTTCCTTAAACACCCCCAGGGACGGTGACTCCACCACCTCCCTGGGCAACCCCTTCCAATGCCCGACCACCCTTCCCGAGAAGAAATTTCTCCTCATCTCCAACCTGAACCTCCCCTGGTGCAACTTGCAGCCGTTCCCCCTTGTTCTGTCACTAGTTATCTGCGAGAAGAGGCCGACCCCCAGCTCACCACAACTCCCTTTCAGGTAGTTGTAGAGGGCAATAAGGTCTCCCCTGAGCCTCCTCTTCTCCAGACTAAACAAGCCCAGTTCCTTCAGCCGCTCCTCATAAGACCTGTGCTCCAGCCCCTTCACCAGTTTCGTTGCCCTTCTCTGGACACGCTCCAGAGTCTCGATGTCTTTCTTGTGGTGAGGGGCCCAAAACTGGACACAGCACTTGAGGTGCGACCTCACCAGGGCTGAGTACAGGGGGACGATCACCTCCCTGCTCCTGGTGGCCACACTATTCCTGATACAGGCCAGGATGCCGTTGGCCTTCTTGGCCACCTGGGCACACTGCCGGCTCATGTCCAGGTGAGCATCAATCAACACCCCCAGGTCCTTTTCCTCTATACAGCTTTGCAGCCACCCTGCCCCCAGCCTGCAGTCCACACACTGCAGCTGGTTTCCCGTACTCGCCCCGCAAGGAAGTGCCCAGAACCACTTGGCACAGGGAAGATCATGAACATCTTTCTCCGGGGCCACTTTCTGTGCTCTGGAAACCTGAGGGCATGGGTGAACCTTCTCCACGGGTTTTGTTCTTCTGCTAATATCAAGTTTTCCAGGCTCAGCCTAGGCTTACAATTTGTAATTTCAGTTGCACGTTTCTCATATTGTGTTGCAGCAATTCTTTCCCCCTTTTTTTTCTTCACCCACATGTCCCTTTGCATGCTCATACAGTGCTCTGAGTTGCCTGATTGCCTCCTTCCTCCATGCAAGGGGCTGTTTCCCTGCCACTCTCCACCCAGGAGCATGTGGCTTTTGGTGCTACTCTTCGTTGTCCCCACTAGACATTTTTGGGACTGTGGGGTTTTGGCAGCCTCCAAGGGTTGCCTGTACATAGCTGTGACCCCAACACCAGCATACTGGCTTTTCTGGAAATGCTGAGATGGGCCAGCCTGACACTGCTGACACACCGTATTTGCAGAAACCCATCTTCCCCAGGCCTTCAAGGGCTTGTCTGCAGCGCAGGTATGTCACGTCACACTGTGTAAACCATCAGGCAGCATCTGACCTGGAGATGAGCGGTGCGCAGGATCTTGTCCTATGCTTTACTGTTTGCATATGTGAGGTTAAATGGAAGGAAAAGCCAACCTGGACTGCATTTTGGTTTGAAAACTTTGGGGAGAAGGAGATGAAAAACCTGACATTCATTTTGCCTTTTTCCAGGTGACCTTGTATCTCGAGCGATGCACCACCTCCAGCCTCTCAATGCCAAGCAGCACGGGAACGGGACGCCGATGCACCAGAAGCAGGGATCGCTTTACTGGGAGCCGGAGGCTCTGTACACCCTCTGCTACTTCATGCACTGTCCACAGATGGAGTGGGAAAACCCCAATGTGGAGCCGTCAAAAGTCACACTGCAGACCGAGAGGTAAGAGCCGCTGCATGGTGCTTAACGTCGCGGCGAAGACGTTTCATTAATAAATCAGCCTGGCTGGCTAATTGCTAATTACAGCTTGCACGTGAGAGGCTGCGGAGCAGTCTGGTTTGGTTTAGGATCACCTCTTTGAAATCCATTTCTGTCGCCGACGCACTGCCTGGCTGACCCAATATATATCAAAAGTGACACCCAGTGGCTACATACAGCAAATTGGTTCCAGATGTGCACTCGGGAGAGATTTCCTTTTCCTTTCGTTGTTGCTCAGCTATTCTGTGTTTTGGAAAAGAAAATGAGAACTTCTATTTCTGGCCTAGCAGGTTTGGGTTTAAATGTGTTCTTTCCTACGCGTTAATAGGGCTCGACAGCTGCGATTGGGGAAGTGAAAAATGAAGAGAGTAGTGTGTGGAAAGGAGAGGTCATTAAAAGATGCTGGGCTCCAGCCCTGCCGAGCACCCGGGCACAGGAGTAACCTCGGGGCTGCGCTGACTGGGGTCGTGGCAGGCTCTGGCTGCGCTTGCTGTTGTCCCCCCTCCGGGGATGGCCAGGGCAGGGAAGGCATGCCTGAGGCCCTGTCCTGACTTGGGGTTTGCCGTAAGATGAGAAGGAGAAACCACCAAAGCCAATGATGGGGTTACCAAATGCCTGCGGGCAGGATGCCCAGCTCAGGGCAGCTCTGCACCCGGGCACTGCAGAAAGCAACCAGGAGAGCTTGCTGGCCAAGAAAATAAAGCCATCTGCTGCCCAGCAAACCCTCTAGTAACACAAGGCTCCAGTTGTGCACTGAGGCACCCTGTGCTATTTCCCCACTGCACTTCTCACCAGGTTTCCGCAGTACAGAGACGAGAGGAGCAGCGGGTGCTTGGTAAGGGCTGGGTGTTCACTTTTAGGGTGGGTATCATGGTGGTACAAATGCAAGCTGCTTTTTCAAGCTGGTCTCCACATTTACATCCTGTTGTATATATTGTGCTGTACATGTGAGCCAAGCTCTGATCTGCACGTGTGCCCTGAGAACCATGCGTATGAGGCTTGGTTAGTGTTTCAGTATGAGCTCGGCGTCTCAAAAGCAGCATTTGAGAATCTCATCGTCTGTGTAATCATAAATGGTATATAATATGATATTATTTCAATGATAACTTTCTTGAAATACTTTTATATCGATTCACAAAAACGCATACAAGATGAAACACTGGCATTAGTGATGTTACTGGGAATTCTGCCATTTGCCCTTTGGCATTTTGTTTCTTTCAAGTTTGGGTCACTCCATAAGCACGTTTGTCACTTTTTGCTCTATTGTTTCTGAAGTATGGGAAAAAAAAAAAGTAAATTACAAGAATCCAGAATTTTCTCATTTTTCTAAATTATTTTAAATTTCATTATTTGTCATCCAGCTTTACTATTATGGAAAGCCTAACTCATGTCCAAGAGCAGTTAGTACGCACAAAAAGTAACCAAAATTAGAAAATACCCTCCTCTGATCTGTAGTCCCCATCTGTGGGAGTAATGCCACAGTGAGAAAATAAAGGTGAATAATGCTGAAGCTCTGGTTTTGTAAGATTTCTGCCGACTTCTCTGTGGAAAGTGAAAAGGGCAGGCATATTTGAAAAATCACTTTTAGCATTTGCTTTAATAGGTTTTCCTTTCTCTGAGGTTGCCTTAATACGTGTTCTCTTCGTTAGAGCGCTTGAAATGCCGATTATTTAAAGCGATTGTTCTTCTTTGCTTTATTTTGAATACTCCATCTGGCAAGACATCGTCCTTTGGCAGGGCAGTTTAACAACTGCGGTGTGCGGTTAGGGCCAGAGCAAGTACTCGGTGTTATTGCCAAGAGCTTGTGGTCACTTTTGGAAGGAGCAGATCCTCCTCCTGTTGCCTAATCAAACATGCGTTAGTACTTAGCGCTGGAGTGGGAGCGATGCAGGGTTAAACATGAGCCTGGATATTTCCATGGGGTTGTGCTCTGGAGATTCACCAGCTGGACGTAACCACCCTGTGCTGCTCAGAAAGGAAACCGGTGAAGCTGACATCTTAGTACTCTGAGGAGCCTTCCTGCCTATTTCCCATCCTTTTTTTTACAGGCAAGCATGCTTTGTGGTCCATGACTTAGTTCTGGTGGTTTCGGTTTCCATAATGGGGTTTTGTGCGTTGCGAGGAAGTGGGTTTGTTAAACACGATGTTTTTGTATGCAGCATATTTGCAAACTTTAATGCCTTATCTGTGTGCTGTATTCCCTCTCTTCATCCCCAGCTGTGACAATCACTTTTAGGCTGGAAGAAGCCCAGAAGGAAACAGGGAGGTCCAGGTGACTTTCCCCATCCTTGGCCTCTCTGTGTCCTCACTGGTGCAGAGAAGCCAGGACTGCATGGTTCTGGCCGTAGGCAATACTACCATGAAACGGGGTTGTCCTTGGCTCATGTGAAGCCAACTTGGCTACCGTTTTGGCCCCCTCTTCCCCTGACCATGCATGCCCAGGCTGGAGCGGGTTACAGGATGTGGCCAGAGAGTTCAGCCAGCACTTGCAGGGCTCGATGGCCCCGTGGGAGTTGTTCCCATCCTTCCCACTCCTCTCCAGCCTACCTGAATTTTAGCTCTGAACCAGGTTGAGTAAGGGAGCTGCAAAGGCCCTGTGTGTCCTTCTGCAGAGGCTGGATACAGGAGGGAAGCTGCTATGGTGGTCTGGCTTAGCACTTTACAGCACGGAAAGTGGTACCTCCCTCAAAGTCTTGGGGGGCCACGTAAAATGGGATGTTTACATCTGAATAAATCTAGTGCTTCGTTTCTAGGCAGTGTTTCTCTCTGTTTCCTCTTCATGGAGGTAAAGAAATGAGAATGCGGTGTGTTTTTAATAGTGTTTGTCTTTACATAAAATTAAAATATAGCAAAGCTCTTGGGAGGGCAGGGACAACATGACACATGGACACAGGACTGCTTTCATGGAAGGAGGAGGAGGTGGAAAGTGGCCAGGATTGCTCAGAAAACCTGGAAAAGATTCCCCACTTCCTAAACACCAACAAACCTCACTGTAAGGTGGATGTGTGATTTCCCCCTCCAACCTCAAATTCATATTCTTTCAATCTGGTCGCTTTGGAAGAAACCCTCTGGATTTTTTTGTCTGTGTTGTTGGCACCAATACAAGCCAATCCAGCTGGGGTGGGTTATCTAATGGCCCTGGGTACCATGTAAATGACTATTTTGGTAGGCGTGGAGGTACGGAATGGGGTTTGGACCTCATTCTGGGCATGTGGACAGCTCTTTTGGCAGATATGGAGGTGGAGTGGACCTGTTTGTGGGGTCCCCCTTTCCCTAATGCACTCAACCAGGACATGATGGAGACATCTGTCTTGTGCTGGGTGTTGCCTGTGAAAGCGGTGCTCCTCCGGTGCCTCCACCTGCAGGCGGCTGTGGATTGTTTAGGTTTGTTCAGGCTTTTGCTTTCCTGGGAATTTAAAAAAGAAAGAAAGAATTGTGGATGAGGCCACTGTTGCCAAGATTTCTTTCTTGCTTGCTGCTTCTGGTTTAATAAAAGAATCTGTCCCGTGGCTGTGTTTTGCTTCTCAGCCTCTATAACACTTCCAAAATTATTACAAGTAATTTCTTAAGCACCGGAAAGTGCAGAATCTGTAGTTGCAGATTCGTGTGATGGTTTTTTCCTTAAGTGGTTCCCTACCCACTTTGATCCACAGCTGTATTGACAAAGTCCTCATTACTTCCTAACTCTCCATGTTCCCCATTAACAACTCATTGAGAAGCAGTGGCTCAGCAGCTCATCCCATCCAGAACCACCCATTAATTCTGCTCACAGGCAGCAAAGTTCCTTCTCCAGCGCTTCCTCTGCCACTCTGCCTTGCAGGACCATTAACTCCCAGTACCGCCCTGCAACCTTTAGCTTCTCCTCTCAAGTCTCAATTGAGTTGATGGATATATGTCCAGTTTTAACCTTCTTTTCACTTTTCCTTCACTGCTTTTCCATTTTTGTGGAGCAATTCCTTAGGAAACTCCCGTGGGCTATTGCTTGCTTTTTGTTTTTCTCCCTGCCTTGCACATGCGTGTGGATGCACATGAAAACCATACACGTCCCCTGTGCTTGCACACCACGTGCAAATTGTAGCTTATAGTTGTTGGTGATGAATGGGAAGAGTTTGGGTTATCATCTGAATTTTGTTTCATGCTTTGGATAGTTATTAGTGCATATGGCTAATTAATGTGAAGCAGCCCCCTTAATGAGAGTAGTATTCAACTGCTGTCAAATAGCTTGAACTCTAGTTCTAAAGCACCATCGTAACTGGTACAGCCATATCTGTAGTACAGATTATTCCCTGTAGAACAATTTCAGTAAGAAGATAACTAAGGAAATGTGTCCCTGATTTAAATTATTATGTGGTACAAACTTCACGGGCATGGCAGGCTCCAGCAAAGGCCAGCAGAGAGTGGAATGAGACGGGCAATGCTGATAAGGACTGGCAAAGTGCTAGCACTGGCAGTGTGGAAGTCCTGCTATGAAGCTTGAAAGAACCCTGCAAAGTCTATCTGAAGAAAGATTACACATGCATGGTGTGCCAGTATGGCGTAGCCCCCTGTAGCCCTATATATTTTATCCAATATTCAGTTGAAAACTTAACATGGTAGAACAGTGGCCTTGCTGAACTTAAAGTTGACACTAGGGTTGATTTGATTGGGAACCACTGAAAAGAAATCCCAAATCCATCCTTACACAAATCCTCTAGATTTGCATCCTAAATATCAAACTTCCCACTTTTAAAAAGTCCCTTCAGAAATGGTGTTGGCAGCTGCCCGCAGTGTGTGAGACTGCACACATTAAAAGAAATAGTTCAGGCAGTATTTGCAGCTCAGCTGTCAGACAGCATATTCTTGGTGGGCTGGGACTGTATTCTACACCTAATTTATCAAGCTAGACTTAACGCTGTCTATGGGTTGGCTATAGGATTTTTTTTCTTTAAACAGGGAAAATTGCTTGCAGCACTGCAAGAACAGCGTGTTACCCCAGCCATTCTGCGCCGCGCTCCCCAGGCTGGCATCTCTTCAGGGATTTATGCTGCAGCCAGTCATGTCAGCCTGGATGTCAAAACTGCCTGTGAAATACTTCCCCATTGTGGTTGCTGGCCAAGTCATCACTTTGACTTGTTTGCATTTCAAGTCTCGGCCATTAATGTTTTTAGCACAGGAGAGGCAACGGGGACAGCGTATTCGCACACGGGATGCAAGGTCAAAAACTGCGACTCGCAGATACCCTTGGGCGGGCTCTGGAGCACCAGTGTCTTGGTACACGGAAGTGCAATGGTAAACCCTCCGCCTTGGCGGGTCTCACTGAGGCTTGTGTGAGAGCAAGGAGGTTTCATCCTTCAGCTTGAACGAAATGTGGAATTGGCTTTTTCAGAGGCCGACTACTTGGGTCATCCTTAACCTGGGCTTCTGGGGTGGCAGAGGAACTGCCTGGGGTGGGACAGCTGGGTGGGCTTGCGTGGTGCATCAGTCAACGCTGCTGGTTCCCTGGGCAGAGCAGGGCTGGCAGCCTTCCGAAGGCATCAGAAAGTATTTCCTCACTCTGAAGAAAAGTAGCTTATGGTGTAATGTAAAATGTGAGTTTTGCAGCCTTGAAACCCAGCTGAAATGTATGCTAACCATTGCAAAAAAACCATGCTTTTCTATCCTCCAATAACACTAAAAACAGACCAGTGTTGCATATATGGTTTCATCATATGTTGTAAATGAAAACTGTCAGAACTAAGAATGCTTTTCAATTGGTATGCTGGGATTTGCTGTAAAAAACACCCATGAAAACATAAGCATAAAGTCAAACAAATGAAAAGACCTTTTCATAATGTTAAAGTTGCTGACTCATATCTGCAAGCAGAAACATCTCCCTACCATTGTCTAGTTGCAAAAGCAATCAGTAAAACAGCAGTGACCTGCATGGAGCGCTTTGGCTGCCATTGCCATGCAGGTTTGCGGTCACCACTCCTTGGCTGGAGTGCGTGAAGAAACTCAACACCTACCACAACAGCATCCTCCTCACTGGCTAAAGGATCCTGCAAATGGAAATCAGCCAAAGCAATTGCAGTAATCGAACCATACAGAAGGTGTTTAAGTTAAAGGGAGGTCAAGTCTTACAGAGCTGTGTACTCTTGAAAGCGAGGGAGGGCCATCACAAAGCAGCTGTGGGAATTCACATCCAAACAGGATTAGCCTTCAGGAGTTTCTCCATTCCCATCATGATGCAGACCGTCAAGCCAGTCCTCTGTACTGGTTGAATTTAATACATACAGTGAGTGTGTGCATGTGGTGTGGCAAGGGCTCAGTGCCTGAACGAGAGCGACCTGAAGTGCCCCTGGAAATAGAGGTTACTGTGCTGCACTTGAAATGACGATTTTTTTTCTTTGAGCACTGTGATTATTTGGGAAAATCTCTCTCTTGATGAGCTCCTGGACCTGGAGCATGCTGAAGGCTCTGCTGTGATTTAGGGGTTGGTGGCATGTCCAGAATTTGTGAGCCATGGCTGTGGAGGAGGACCGAGCCTGGCTGAGGAGCGTTCAGAGGTGATGAGGGTACCATCAGGAAGGCAGCTGAAGTTTGCACACTGCAGAAGGTGACAGGCAATAGTCTCTCCTTTGGGACTCTCATCACTTGGCAAAAATGATTAGGGAGTCACCTGCCGGAGGGAAGCTCAGCAGGAGTCACCTTGTAGTGGGAAATGGGAGGAGAAAGTGAGACAGGACATTGCTTTCCTGGTAGTGGGGTCCCCCCAAAAAGGTGGATTACTCCCTGTGAGGGAGAGGGAGCAACTGGGTGCAGGAAAAACTGCTTAAACCGCTGGGAAGTCGAGAAGAGAGTGGGTATGCTTGACGACCCTGCTCCTGAAGGACTGGCTGGCAATGGTGGACCATGAAGCCACAGTCAGTGGGCAGCAGGGAATCGGCACCCTGCCAAGGTGGTACGGACAGGGAGAAAACAGGGCCGGGCATTATTGGGAGCGGAGATTTCTAGGAGCGTTGGCACTACTGTTCTGCAACTGTTAACATCTCAGCAGGTAGTGTCCAAAATAGGGCTTCACTGATCTGGCAGACCCATGCAAAAATAATGCAGCATCTTATTGGATTTTACAGGGCACGTTTCTCATGCTTTTCCATTCGACAGTTCTTCCTGTTTATATACAGGTGTACTGCCACTGTAATAATGACGATGATGAAAAAGCCTGCATATGCTGATGGGACTTTTAATATCTCCTGTGCCAGCAAGCTGAGGAGGGAAATGGTGGGCAGCTCAGGACTGCTGCATGCACCTGAGGAGGAGCGTGGGTTTTGAGCAAATGGTGGCAAGATTGGAGCAGGTTATGCCTTACATTTAGGTTCCCTCCCGTAACGTTTGCTTTCCTGATGAGCTTTTTTGTAATTCAGAGTGCCCCAGCGACATCAGCCCCACAAAAAACGAGATAGTTTGAGGTCTAATGAGGCATGGAAGAATCATCGACCTCACTCCAGAGGGGATGGTGCCAGGGGGAGGCGTGGGTGGGTGCTGGCCAGGAGCTGCCACGTTGGAGGGCGATGCGGAGAAGGACATGTGATACCCAGGATCAGAGAGGAAGGTGAGTGGTCATCCCTCATGAGGAGGGGGCAGCTGGGTGTTGCCTGCAGATGTCTGCAAGGCACAGGAGCTCACGGGTCCCTGAGTTGTCCCAAAACAAACAGTTGTGAGACGG
The DNA here is from genome assembly GCA_013399095.1 of Psophia crepitans. Classification (NCBI taxonomy): domain Eukaryota; kingdom Metazoa; phylum Chordata; class Aves; order Gruiformes; family Psophiidae; genus Psophia; species Psophia crepitans. Next base: position 373,289 of record VWZZ01000410.1, read on the forward strand.
GCTTGGGGCAGTCAGAGAGAAAGGAAGGAGGGATGCTGTGTGGAGGGAGGAACCGACAGTGTGAGGCCCTGATAATTCCTTTCTCTGTTTAAGCAGGAACCCAGGGAGGGCATACTTCAGGAGGAGGTGGCTGTTCCCTTGCCAAGGACTGGAGCACATACAGATCCAACCCTTTGGGATCTGCTTTTTGTTGGCCTCCCCCACCTCCCATCTCTTTTGTGTGGGATGGAGATTGTTTTGTGCAGAGATCTCTCCCTGCATCTCCATCTGGCACATTTTTCCCCTTAGACGACAGTTCAGGAAAATACAAGCCTGTGCTGAAATCCATCCTTTATTTGGGACATTACTTAAGCTCATGCTTAACTTTGAACCACAGTGAATTAAAGAGGACAGGATCATGTGTTTAAAGTTAAACACAGGTACAAAGATGGTCTAGAGGAGGAGATCAGAGTGCTCGCTGACCCGCACCCTGTAAGGTGCTTCTGCAGCAACCGAGTTGCTCCTGATGTTCCACGTGGTTCAGGCAGAGTCAAGCCCAGCATGTTCTTACCATGGTTAAATAAATTTAGTTAAGGCATACACTTCCAAAACGTGTAACTAGGTGACTTACTTGCTACGTGTCTGCCCTGGAACACAAAAGTACCGAACTCTCCTGGTTGTTACCTGCCTTTGTACAGCAGAGATAAATGAACGTGTGCGCCAGCGATGTGCTGCATTTGCATAAGCTGGTTTTGCATGGTGTCATTTGAAAAGTGAAATATGTCTTTGTGATGTCATGTTGTCTTGTGGGTTGTCACCTCCGTATAACTTTGTGTCCCTCTTTGTCCTTTGGCACATAACCAGCATTTTAAAAAAAAAAATCCACTTCACATGGTGCATAGACTTTTGAAGGGTATTTTTAACCTATTGCACTCAACCATATTTGGTTCTCCGCTCAAAATACAGATTCCCTGACACGCTCAGATATGCAGTAATGGGTTGGGGGTTTTTTGCCTCAGAAAAAGGAATGTAATGTGTTGTGAATGAACTCCACATCCTCGTGTATGGAGCAAAGCTGGCCTTTAGAGAAAATCTCCCCGCTTCTGCAGAGCACCGATTCTGTTCCCTTTCTGGATTTATTGCACCAAACGGCCATGTTCGTTTCCGTTTCTCTGTTGACTTTTGCAAGACCAGGAAAGAAGACGTGATTTCGTAATGCAGCTATCACAGTTACCGCAAGTAATTTGACTTGCTCTGCTCCTTCCTGTGGTGGGGCAGATGTTGTGCTGGGTGAGTTTCTGACCTGGGCAAGAGGAGGAGAATGCATGAACCCCCAAGTCTGCTGCTCAGCCACCGCGCTCTGCTTTTCTGTTCAGCCAGCAGATGTTACAGGCAGGCTCTGTGTAAACCTTTCTTCATTCCTCTGATCCAGACTGCGTTCGCTCTTGCAAACCATAACCTAGAATCTACTTTCCCTTTCATTGTTTTCCTAGCACCGAGTTTTGTGGGCAGCTATATACTTTTTTATACTTCCAGTGTGATTTGCAGCTCCCTTTCTGCTGTTTGCTCAGCAGGTGATGAGAACAACTCCCACCGATCACTCGTCCCGAGCTACTTCACACCACAAGGTGGGGGTCCCTTCTCCTCTGAGGACACCTGCTTCCCGGGTCACCTGCTGGGAGCAGATACACCCCTGGTTCTCCCCTCTCCCTCCTCTGACCACCACCACCATCACAACAAATGAGCTGAGTTATGGGAAGTGTTTCACGGGAGCTGTGGGAGATGATGTTCTGTCTTGCCTGCTTGCTTATGTGGCCATGGCAGGTCTGGGAAGAATGAAAAGCCTTGGAAACGATTGCAGCCTGGTCTTGAGGTGTCGGCAATGTGTTTGAATAGAATAATGATAAAAGTGGCAAGTCGGCCAAAGATGTCATATTTCAAAAAGAGGTTGTTCGTTTAAGCGCCCGTGAGATTTGGGAACCCAGCATCCCAGGGAAAATTAGTGGCCTCAGGGCTTCTCTGTCCTTCGGCACTTGTGAAGTATCTCATCCCTCTTCAAGAATATTAATAACAGAGCTATGTAAAGTCAAGTCTTCAAAAAAGAAATAAATGGCATAAAGAGCTATAAATAGGAAAACTATATTCCAGAATCAACATCTTCTGAAATAATTTTTCTCAGGGTAGATCCTTTTGGAGTGAAGTTATATATTTAAAATGTAAAATATTTGCCTAGTGGGCATCTAATCCAGACTTATTTTTTTTCCCCTTTTCTCTTTCACCTCTGGGAAAAGGGACCCCATAAGGGAAGGCAAATAAGGGATAGCAATATCGAATGAAAAGGAGCAGCAGAGGCAAAAGGAGCAAAAGTAAGGGATGATGCTGCACTGAAAGGAACATTCCCGGTATTAGGATGATATACTGAGCTAATAAACCCAGAGAATATGGGAATATACAGTTAAAGAGGAGGGGAAAGGAACCACGTAGGAAATGAGACAAAAGGAAAGGGTCCAGAAGAAGGTAAGAGCAGGTTAATTACAGACATTCCTTGAGGACTGTAGTCATTTACAAGTTTCATATAGCTTTTTTTTTTCTTTTTCCTTCTTTGATATTATAGCGATCTCTTAACATCCCTTTGCCATGGTAGTTAGCCACACAGTTTCACTGTGTCTAAATAGTTTTTAGCAGTTCCAACTAAGTACAGAGGTTCAGCATAGTTTTCGAGTAGCTTTTGGACAGATTTATTATTTTTTAATGATTTTACAATTTTTTGAATTTTATAGTTTATTTTTATAAAGATGGCTTTCTTCTACCTTCCTCATCCCTTCCCCACACAGACTCTGTCTCCAGCATACAGCTGCAGAGGAGACACCCACAGGGGATGGGAGGGCGGTTACTGCAGCCTCTGTTGCTCCGGGGATTTTGTCCACCTTGCCCTAACAGGCAGTGACCTTCCAAGATATGCAGCTGCAGATATTTTTTTATTTTTTTTTTTAATCTCCAGAGTAGGACTTGAAGCTGTGGCTCTCATTTAAGGTTTGGCATTTTTCTCTTGGTCTCCAAATAGTTTTTGGCATAGATGGGGGCAAAGTGTATGTTGTGTGCTTCATGTAAGGCTTTGACAGCTCTGGCGAGAACATGGGTTGTCCATATTCGGGTCTTGTGGAGACAAGGACCGTGTCTCCGATAGTGTCCATCAAGCGGGGGCTGTGGCCCAGAGTCGCACCGCCGCTTTGGGGATGGTTTTGTGTATTTTTGCTCAAGTAGCAGAAGAGCTTGTACCCAAAGGTGTGGTGGTTTGATCCCAGTAAAAGTGAAATGAAACAGTCATGCTGCTGGCATCCTGGGGTGGGGGCATCCCCTCTCTTTGCCCTGGTTTGTTGTCCCGTCCCTATTGCAAAGTGCGTCAGCCGGAGCAGGACATGGTCCTGTGCCAGGCTCCTGCCCTCTTTTTGGGATACACTGTGCAAAACATGGGGGGGGTGGGGGGTGCGGCAGCGCGGAGGAGGGCTTGCCAGGCAGGTGCACTGACCTCACAGGAGCCCCATAAATGAACATGGCTCATAAATCTCACTTTTCAGATAATCCTGCTCCAGACACAGGGTGAGACATCTTGATGTAGACCTGCTTGAAATTTGCTGAGCTGGTTTGCTCTCCCATGCTTTCGTTTTGCTTGTTTCCTTGTCCCTCTCTCTATGTATTCTCACATACATATATATGCAGGCACACACACGCACCCCCCTACCTTCTCTGTCTCCCCGTTATTTTGATGCCAGCGTACTGTAGCGTTCATGTCTGTGTGCTTTCCCAGGCCGTTCATTGTGCTGCCTCCCCTGATGGAGTGGATACGGGTTGCCGTGGCTCACGCGGGGCACCGTCGCAGTTTCTCGGTGGACAGCGATGACGTACGGCAGGCAGCGAGGCTCTTACTGCCGGGAGTTGACTGCGAACCTCGACAGTTAAAGTAAGTCCACAAAAAAAAAAGAAAAAGATAAAATCGGCTGCTTTGTGCAAAATGTGTCTCTCTCCTAGTGACGGCGAGTGCGCAGGCAGGCAGAGGGCTCTGTCGCTGCCTTGAGAGGTGCATGGATGCTCAGGCTCGCCGCTGTGTGCGTTGCAAAATCAGCTCCTGGTATTTGCTCGCATCCGTGGATAAGCCGGTTGCATGGTAATGGGTGTCTGAATATCTCACAGCTGGATCAAGCCCGTGATCTGCTCATCAGAGCTCGTCTGGTGTTTGTTTTTTTCTCTTACTACTAGGTTCTGCTTGCTAATGAGGGGCTGAAATCTTCTGCTAATTGTCTGCTTCACATTGCTTTGCTATAAAATACTGAGATGTAATTGGCAGGGCTGCAGATATTTTTCTGTGCTTTGTTTTCAGCATTAATGCTTAAAGGGCACATTTAAACTTACAGGTAATAGTGCCTCTTGCAGGAAAATTGTATTTTTCATGCTAATGTCGGTTCAAATTAGTTGTAAATGTCAGCCTAGATAATTTGACTTTTTCTTGCATGAGATATGACCTTTTGGTTTTCTAATGAAGTCTTAACAGTATTTATTGCCGAGATATGTTTTTAGTGTCTGTTTTGCCTTATTATTATGTATGTGTATGAAAGCATGATCTAGGGCTGTTCTAGAGTTAAGAATATATTTGGTTTTGATTTTCATACGAAAAGGCATTCCGAATCTGCCAAAGCAGAAATTACTCACTGCTATAGCTTCACAAATTTGTACATAAACCCCAGTTTTCAGCAGTTTGCCTCTTCATACAGCAGTAGGTGCGTCCTTCCCTGCAACACAGAAAGCAGAGGGATGATCTACATGATTAGCTGGGACAACCTGCATCAGAGCAGCTGTCTTCTGTTGACTCTGGCCTTGACGTGCTCGTTCACCAGAGAGTGTAATACTTTACTTCGAGGTCCGCATGGGCTTTTTATAGTCAGAACTATTCAATATATAATTGAAGAAATACATTCTACAGTGTAATAATACAGTGAAATCTTGAGCGTTTCAGATTTCAAATCTTGGCTGTAACTGCTTCCCTTTGGTGTGACCATCTTGGCCCTCACTTCCAGAACTGCGGCATTCTGCATCCCTACTGAAATGTCAGGACTTTTAGGTACTGTGTGCTTTCTGAAGACCTAGCACTTGGTTTTGAGAAGGCACAATTAGTTTAATGCCTCTTGCAGTATTAAGATAGGATTGCAAATAAGTCCGTAACGGTTCTGTTCTACATTGTCTATCTTAAAAATTAAGGTAGATACAGTTAAATATCTGTGGATTAAAAAAACAAAATATGCCGTTCTTAAAGTGGTATTTTGTTGGTGGGTACATATATGAAAGTGCCATCAACTGTTAGACAATTTTCCAGGAGTTTCAAAATCATTTGAAGTTGACGGGACTTGAATTATGCTGCAGAGTAATTTATTAATTATGAGGAACAAATCAGCACTTAGTTTAAAGTTGCCATCAGGAATTCATTTCAGACAGAATAGAAGTGATTGCTGTCATCCCGCTTGTCTTACAAGTGGGAATAAGCCTGAAGAGAGCAGCCTGGGATTAATCCGGTGGGAAGGAAAAGCGAAATCATTCCTGAGACAAATTCTGGGTTTTAGAGAGACGAAATTTTGACTGCAGGGACCCAGCTGACCCACTGCTGCCCCAAAATGACAATCTCTCTCTACTGTGCTGGCAGAGGTTTGCAAATGAGTGTCTGTGTACTGTGGGTTTTATTTTAAGGTCTGTGCATGCTGCCGGCGTAGTGCAGCAGGTTCTTGGAGTAGCTGCGAATCAGACCCCGGCTGCCTGTAATCCTGAGATCAAAGGAAGGACCAGGCTTTTCTGAAGAATAATGTGAGGCATCAAGATGTTAATTTGAAATGTTGCAGCTTGTAATTTCTTATTTGTATTCAGTGCAGACCCTCAACACTTTTCATTTTCACTAAGCCAGGTGCCAACCTTTCATGCCTCCCTGTCAGGGAGGGAGTGTTTCCAACTATCAGCTCCTCAGCAAGCATCAGTTCCATAAATGCAAGCACTGGAAGTGGAGGGAAGTACAACAACTTTGCAGGGGATGGCTTTTCAAATAAGCTGTGTGGTGGATGACAGCTGGAGGATTTTAAATGCAGTTAGTTTGATCCATTTTGTGACTTTTATGGAAACAGCTTAATAAGTATAACCTTGAAACTGATTTCATTTCTAGGCTTTTCTTAGCAGTCATATTTAGTCCCTAAAATACAGAGACCTGAACCCAAAAGTTCCCATGGTCCTATCTGATATTGCATCATTCCACGGTGTTGATTCACAACCTGTCGTTGCATACGCATAAAGCAAAATCGGTTTCCACGCTGGGAAAACACGCGTACGGGGTGGCGGGGGGGGGGGGAGGAGATTGGCAGGATCTCAAAGGCTATGAAGTTCAGCAGCAGTGCGGATAAAACCCAAATGTTCAGTTTCTTATCTGAACTACAGCACGGAGATCTCCCTGCAGATTCGTGTGACACTTCCCAGCACAGTCACATATTCCAGCAGTGAGGTTTCCGATACATGGCTTTGTAAATCATCTCTCCTTTCTTCCTGCCTTTCATTCCAACACTTCCTCTCTTTCTTGCCTCTTCTGATCCTTTTTTTTAAAAATCCATCACGTTAATTTCTTGCAATGTTTTCATCTCGTGGAAGAGGAGCCGCTCTTGCTATGGGTAGAGGAGTGAGGGAAGCTGGAATCAGGCAGGAGCTGTTTATCTGCTTCCTAATCTCTCTTCATTTTACAGCAGCAGACATGCCAGAAAGTTTCTTCCCTTTCCCCAGACTTGGGAGATGAGCAGGGATATAAATGTTCACCTTCCCCCAGGAGTAGAAGCTTTAAATAGAGCAGTTGCTCCACCTTTTGCAGGGAGGTAGGTTTCACAGATGGACTGACTGCTGGATGCACCACAGCTAGCTGAGATAGAAGCCCAAGTTTTGTCCATAATACTCTTCGTCATAGTGGGAGACCAGACTTAAATAAAGCCTTGCCTGTACCCAGTCCCTCTTGGGCCACCTGAGGCGGCTGGATATAGTCAGTAGAGAACTGTGTGCAGAGTAGCTTTCTGCTGGCATAAACCTGGTGAAGGTGGGTGTTCTGCTCCCTGTTCTAGAACTTTTATTAATGAAGGCATCAGGGATGAAGGGAATTTGTTACCTAAAAGGAGCATGGTGGTAAAAACTGTGTTGACCTGCCTTTCCACTGCAATAAGGTAGCATCACTTCTCAGTCTGCGCTGGGTCTGGCTGGTTGCAAACAGATGCCTGGTTGTGGCTGTTTCATATCATCACATCTGCACGGGGTACCTTTCCCCTTGCTCCACCTAAACACAAGAAGCTGTTGCACGTCTTTCCTTCCTCCGTTCTGTGGGACGTTTCTTTAAAACAAAAAAAACCCCAACCCAATGTGTTAGATGTGGTGAGGAGCATTGTTAATGGACGACTACATCTGGAGGCTGGAGGCTCACGGCAGAGAAACAGTGCAAGGGAGGAGCATCCTGTGTTGCTCAGCACAAAGGCTGTCATGCTTTTTATCAGGGTCAGTGGCTTCATTTCTGGTTGCAGTATATCATGACAGTACTGGAGGATGTAAAGATGCTGGAACAAACTGACCTGAGAGAGATGGTAATGTAGTGCGAGGGACTGTTAGTTGGTCACTGGATAAAGGGCTGTTTTCTGACCAGTGAGAGTTTAAAAAAGGATATAGTCTGGAGTGGGAGCGTGTGTATGTGTACGCTTGTTCGTTTTGACATCCAGAAGCAGCAAAAATTGATGAAAAATCCAGCGTCTTGGAGACGTGAGTTCAGTTCCCCTCTACAAAGGGCAATTCCCATGGGTTATTTGAAGTATTTTTCTTCTGCCCTCAGCATTGCCTCAGATCTCTTTGATTCCAAGTCATCCCCATCCCATATTGATGTGCAACTCGTGAAGACCCCTCAGGCCCTGGTACCACCAGGGTGTATTGCAGTCCCTTGTTTGCATTCCCTGGTTGTTGGGGTTGGATGCCGGAGGATGGAGCTAAGCAGTGGGGTTTGCATGCCAACCCCGTTGCTGCAGTCAGAGCCCCCCTTTACGTTCCAGTCAAATTTAGTTGGAGGTAGCAGCATCACTGCTGGTGGAGGCAGAGATGATGAGAGCAGGACCTGGCATGACAGGGCTTGTGACTGTGCACAGATGGAGAGCCTTAACTTGATCCCCTTTAATTGCTTGCTCATACACTTCAGCAGCATTTCTGAGTCATGGCTGGGTTCCCCGAGGGTGCTGGGCTCACCCTTTGGACAGCAAATATCCCTTTTCTTCTCTGGCTGGGTCCTATGTCTGCTCCTGACCTTGCATATACCACATTTTTCTCCTCTCTCCAGGAGTAGAGAGGTGAAATTGGTGTCCATAAGTCCTGTCCTTGAGAAGGCACCTGTGAGAGGCATGCATTGGTGTCAACAGAGGCCATCGCCCAAGAGCTTAAGTTGCCTCTGTTTTTAGGAAGAAAATTTTTGAGGGAAAAGGAAAAATAAGTAAAAGCAACAAGGTTGTGAAAATGGGAAAGCGGTAATCAAAAGGAGAACAAATTATGCAGCTTAATGCACTCAAATTGTGGGGTGACCAGATAACCTCTATCCCAGCGATGAGAAAGAGCTGCCTCATGAAATCAGAGGGTCAGAGGGAAATATTTTTAACAAAGCCTGGAGTGGTGTCATAACTCTAAGGATTAATAATAGTAATGCCCAACATTTGAAAAGGATGAAAAATGATCCGAGGAAAATTCCAGGCTGTTAGTGCAAGGCCTTCAAATATTTTTTCAAGCAAAGACTGATTAAAGACATGTTGTTGAGGGAAAAATGGGATAAAATGTGACACAGATTTTCTAAAGATAGAGCTTGCCAGACTAATCTAATAACTTTTTGATAAGATAACTGATATTCTACCCCAAGGAAATGCAGTAGATTTCATCTATTTGGACTTGAGTGAACGATTGGATGCAGTCCATGCAGGTAGCTATTAGTTAAGATGGAGAAGATGGGGATTAGTAAAGGAATTGGAAAGTGAACAGGGTCTGGCTTTGGGAGAGGTGGTAAGGGCTGGGTTGACTGCGATGGGGTTACAAGCAGAGATCTTCAGCTCTTCCTCTTAAAAACTGGTCTTTTTTAATTTTCAGAAAGGGTTTTGGCACAAATCTTAGCAGTGTGCTCATGAAGTTAAAATTTGCTGATGCCACAATGCTGAGAGGCATTGTCCTGACAGAGGAAGTTTGGGAAACCATCCAGGAAAAAGTGGATGACCTTGAAGGCTGGGACAAAAGAAATGGGGCAAAATGCAGTTTTCAACGAATGGAAGGCAAACATGTGGAGATGAATTAGAAAAATACATACTGCGGCATAGATCTAACATATACACTGTATATGCAGTATAATATTTACTATATTGGGAGCTGAGTATTGGAAAGGTGGTGGCAAAGACTGTAGAGCAGTATTTCATCTCAGAATGATTGTAAACCACAAAAGTGGATTTTTCTTCAGCCATGAAAAAAGCAAATGCATATTGAGGATGCATCAGGAGAGGTATTTCCAGTAGAAGTGGGAAAATACTGGTGCTTCTGTACATGAAAGCGGTAGGAAGTGATGTGGAATTGTAAATCCTGTGTCCGGGTCAAGAAAATATTCACATTGGACCAGGTAGAAAGAAACGAGCTGGGGTGGTTTGAGTTTTGATAAAATGTTCTCATGCAGGAAGACTAGAAGAAAGGGGCTCATTCAGCTGAGCAGAGGGGGTGCTGAGGGAACGTGTGACTCTTCTCTAGAAATACCTCAGGAGTAAACACCATGGAAGGAAATATACACTGTTTAAAGGGCAGCGCGGACACAGGAATATGTGAATATTAACAAGTCATAAGTTCAGACTGAAAGTGTAGATGGATCCAAGCCTTGCGGCAGCACAGAACTGGGTTTATTAACCCTCCTGCAGCTGCTGCCCTGTCGCAGCCTCACCCGCGGCTCCGAGTTGCATTTACAGCTCTGCTCCAGAAAGGTCTCTGGGCACATGCAGTGTCTGAGTGCCTTTGAAAACCTGTCTTTAATTGAGAATCAGTCGTAATTTCCAGTTAGCCTCAGCCTGAGAATACCCAAGTTTGCTTTTCTGTCTCGGACCATCCCTCTTAATGAAGGCTCTCTAGGAAAAGAAGATGATCAGCCTCAAGAATGGAGCTTATTTAACATGACAGCATCCTTGGCTCATTCTATAGAGTTTTCTTAAGACCGTGGAAGGGGGAAAATACAGCAGTGTAAAGGGAAGATGTGTTATTTTGTTCTTTCAGAACAATCTATACCATTTGCTGTGTCATCTTAATACTATACCACACATACACAACTCTAACTTGAAAGTAAAAGAAGAGTTGCATTTAATGTTCTATTTATGGAAATCCTGTGCTTGTACTAGAGCATGAAAATATAAATATACTTTAATAAATAGAGATATGAAGGCAGAAAAATATTTCCACTGCTCTTCACTTACTCTTAAAATGTGCTGGGTAAGGGGCTCAGTTTCTGGAGATGGAAAGAGACTAGAAAATTGCTAAGAAGTTCTGCTGTTTGATTAGATACAGCCACTTTTAAGTTGGGATTGCTTGGTGTTTGCCTAGCTCCTTGAATGTCCTTTTCTTCCCACAAATTTTCACTAATCCTTTAACACCGGCCATGGCTATTGCTGTAATTAGACACAAAACTGCCAGACCAGCGAGCGGCAGCAAACAAGCTCTTTGACAAAATCCAGCAGTCCCTTGGGGCAGATGGTGCCAGTGGATGAAGGAGATTTTATTACTTAAAAGGTAGAGCACGGGTTTCCTGAGGTGAATCTCAATCTCTTCTGCCAACCGGCTGCTTGAAGACAGTACTAATAAAAATTATTGAAGGGAAGGACCTTGTCCTCATGTTCTCCTTCGTGTTCAGGGCAGAACACACTTGTATTTTTACAGCCTTTAGGATCCAGCCTTCTTGGGTTTTTCCCATTGCGACCAAGTTCAGTGATGTTTCATACGCTCTGTCTCTATACACATTTCTGAATATAATAATCAGGACACAGATAATGTATTTTCTTCAATTCATTAGTGAAGACTTGTGCTATCTATTTGTATGAAAGATGATTCTGCACTCAAATTTTCCTATGATATATTGGCCGTGTTCAAAATCTGAAGTCAGGTTCAATTTTGAACTTGGCTCCTGGCCTATATATGTGGGACTGCAATATTAAGAGTGTTTTGAAATATAGATTTGGGTCTTGTTTTGATAGTCACATCACATTTTAATGTATTTTTTTTCATGTATTTTCCAGTATCTTGACCAATTTATTCTCAGGCCTTTGACAAGAATAAGAGGTTGGCTAGTAAATATCCGGAGTATTTTTATTTTCTTGTCTTAATTTGGCTCCTGATTAAAGTAAATGGAGATATTTTATGTCTGCATTAAAAAGCAGTGCTCTTCATCACTTTGATCAACATGTTTGTGCTTATGTTTCCCTCTCTCCAAAACTGAAAATGCAAATAATTGTCTCAATATAGTGTTAATATTGCAGTCCTATTAATATCAGCATTATAGTCCCTTTTAAAGCACCAGATTGAAAAAAAGAGTGCTAACAAATTCAAATCAAATTGTCTGCTGCTCCTGCTATTGCCATTTGTGTCTGTAGTCCCACTGAGGAGCCCCGGGCAAAGAACCAGGACCCTTTTGTGCTGTGGGCTGTGCATACCCAGATCAAAACTCTGACCCCTGACCCCCAAGAAATTCAGCATTGCAAATGCATGTATATTGCTCGCTAAAATATGACTCCTTCCAGACTTCCGACCAGCTGAACTGTATTTTCTGACTCAAGACCTCATTCATATTTAGGACAGAGACAGACTGAATAAACTCCACAGAGCTAAAAAGATGGACTTAATTAATAGATTATCATTCTTTTAATTGAAAGGGCTGGCGATCAAGTCCCAGGTGGACAAACAAGGTTTTGGTGCTTGGCTATCAGGGTGTTGATCTGTTCATTTCAGGGGAGGGGAATGATTGTCCTGCTGCTCATCAGAGTCTGCACTCTATTTCTTTTAAATCAACTATTAGCACCCTATGCTGGCACGTATAGCTTAGAACATGATTAAGTTGTTCCTGCTTCTTTTTTGGTAACATTTACAGAGCATTACTTTTTTTTTTTTTTAAATAATTGTCTATTACTGACTATAGCAATACTCCCCTCCCAAAGAACAAATAATTAAAAAGCTATGTAATGAGAGCTGCAATGTCTACAAGTTGCGATGGAAACACTTTGCCTTTGAATCATCCATTTTCCCAAATGTATTCAATCCATGAGTAACTTATTAAAGATCCGCACAGACCCTATCTTTGCCATTCTGAGTAAAAATGGAGAAAAAAAAACCCAACCCCAAACCTTGCATTTAAACTGTAGCTGTAGAATTGCTGCATTATGTTTTCATAATATGAGTTTGGGAAAAGATAAAAATAATTTTCTGTACTGCTATGACCCATTATAAATTAAGAAGATTATCTTTGACTCCTTTCAGAGGTTTGAGTGTTTTGGAGTACGATAGAGTGTCATGGTCACCATGCAGTATTTGACAGTGACCATTTGCAAATAATTAATGTTACCATGGCATTCCCCATACAAAGCCACAGTAAAGTTAATTATGTGCAGTGGCAACACTGTAATGATCTTGAAGATAGCTGCTGTAGAAGCAGTCAGTATCTGTGAGGAATTAAGGTGGGACTTGGAGAAAATTGTATTGCATTGTAAGTTAAAAAATGTGGTCACAGCTTTGCTACAAATATAAAATCAAGAAGATCTTACCAGTTTCTAATTTTTTCTTTTACTTACAAAGTCAGTTGTTTGCTTGATTCAAGGTAGGGCGGGACCAGTTAGGGAGTGTACAAGGTGTGTGACTGAAACCCTGAATTAGAGGGGTGTATTTGCTGTTGAGCACGAAGACTGTGATCAGTGTCTGTTATTAATTCAAGCATATTATTTCTCAATTCTGGGAGTGGGAGCATGTGCACAGCGGTGGTGGTGGTGCCAAGGAGCCTGCCCAGCCTCACAGGCTTCTACATAGAGAAATGCAGGATGGGCTCAGTCTTTTGAGAGAGGATATCACCCTCAAAGGATGCTGATCAGTCCTACCTTTGTTGCTGTGTCACCTCTGGGGGACCTCAAAGTACACCTGAGCCAGCCAGCATCCAAGGTGCTGATGTCCTGCCATCCTGAGACTGTCCCTAGGGAAAAGAGTATTGCCCGCAATGGTCTTCCACTCTTCCCATAAGCCTTCCCTGCCCCTTTGATGAAAAAGCACCTTTTCTGCCGGGTGAGGTCTTGGGGAAAGGATGACCTGTGTGAGTGCTGGCAGCCAGCAGAATCTGGCAACAAACCAAGGTGGCCTTCAGAGGGGACATCCCACTGTCGGGCCGGTGTCAGCCTCCTGTGTGCTTGGAAAGATCACAAAGACTTTTTGGCAAAAGGGCCATGAACTGACTGTGCAGCTAGGAGGGTTTCCAGCTCTGTCTGCGCTTATGCTGGCTTCCCTTGCTTCAGAGGCACAGTTTCACAACTCTGAGAAGTGACCCTGTATATTTAGCTGATTTAACTGTTTCTCTTCAACCTCATTTTTCATGCTTCTTCCCATCCCTTTCCCGCCTCTTCATCCATTGTCAGTGTATTTGTTGCAGTCCAAAGCTAAGAAGTCTTGAGTGAATCAAGCCTGCGTGCCTCTTGCCTTCTTCCTTTTTTATCTTGCATCCTTTATTGTTTTTGAGTCTGGATGGTGTCAGCGATGGAGCAGCATCACCTTATACAGTGTAACATCGAGCAGAGGCCCTCTGCTCCTGTTGGAATCAGCATTACGCAGTTAACAGTATGAAAGAGCACTTGGGAGCAAATGCAGTGCTGTGGTGTTTTAGGGCTGATTTTTGATGGATTTGAGGGTAGGGGTTTTTTGATTCTTCAGCTTTCATTTTGAAATGCGACTGCTCAGTCTGTCTGCTGCATCATCTTCCCACTTGGCTTTCTCCACTGTTAAAAGTGATGCTGTGTTCTCCTATTCTGTACTTGCAGTTCCTGATCATTTTTGATCTGTCTCTTCACTGCTTTTTATCTGTTATGTGTTAAATCTCCTTTTCCTTAACTTAATTCATCTCTCTGGCTTTTTGAGACGTTGCTATGCTTTTTCTTCTGAAGCATCCTCCATCCCTTTCCCTTGCGTCATGCTCTTGTTTTATTAAACTCCCCAGTTTGATCACTATCCGTTTTATTAGTCAACATATGACAATGGTGGCACCAGCAATGATCTGTGTCAAATTTTGCCATATAATTTCTTTTGCTACGTCCCATAAATCGGGGCTGTAACTCCCTCATGATGGGTCTCTTTTGGGTTTATAAAAGGCAATGGGCTACCAGCAGTGATAATCAGTTGTGGTTTCTTGCTTTGTGGTACTCGGTCTAGATCACATTTCATCAGAGCTGTTGTCCCAGCAGCCGTGCAGACCAGGTGCTCCTCTGCAGCCGGGTTGTTGTTGCAGTGTTGGTACAGCTGTAGCATCCTGGAGCCCTTGGACATTTTCCCCCCAGCTGATTGAGAAGTACTAATTTACTATCCACTATCAGGCGTAATTAATGAGTCCCCATCTTTGGCTATAGTAAGTAGGTGAACTGATGTGCTTTTAGGGGACCAGAGCTAGATGGACCAGACCAGAGTTACTTATAGAAAAGTAAGTAATTTCTGAACTCGTGCAGCCCATACAGCATAGGCGAGATAGGTCCTTGTTGCTCCTTCCTCCCTTGTGTGGGTGTGCAACCCAGGTCAAAATCTGGGTTTTTTTTAAGGAGGAGATCATCAACTATCGTTTTGCATGGCACCGAGCTGGGCTGACGTCAGTGAAGCTCTGCCTGTTTCTGCCAGCACTGAGTTTGACCCATTTTATTCTGAGTGTATGTTATATACCTCAGTGCAAATGATGAAGCAGTGACTTAACGCAGCCAGTGATTCATAGTGGCAGACACCTCTGCAGTCCTTAGAGGATATCTAGATCTTTCCATAGCTGCACTTTGCCGAGGAACCACCTCGTTTTCAGCCCTGAGTCATCTGGAAATGGCCAGCTGCCGCTGGGAGGTCCAGACTCTTTCTCCGTGCACCAAAACCCCCACCACCTGACTTCTGGTCATGCTTTATCTGTGCCACACATTAAAGGAGGGCACAGATGAACGCTAGCATCTCGTGCTATGGGGGTAACAAGTACCAAATGTTGCTGTAGCTCTTATGTCAGAAACAGTGTGAACGTGTTAAGCCAAAGTTGCTCCCGTGAATCTCGGTGTCATTGAGCTCAGCCCTGCATGTCTGTGCTGGTTTTGCTTTTTCCTTAAACTTGCTCACAAACTACTGCAGAAAACCCAGCCTCGGTATGCGCTGCTTTCTTCATCTCTGTTGTAGGCATATTACTGGTGCAGGATCTGTCATTGCTGTTACGGTGTTTTTCTTGTGACCAAGCGTTGTGCATTAATCTTGCAGCACACTGTTGCGATCAAGCATCGTCCTTGTTCGCCTGAGTAATGATACTCCAAGCATACCTTGTTTGCATTCTCAGGACATGCGCTTTTTAGCAGTTGAAACCCAGACTGAGCATGGAGAATGAACATCAACAAAATATCTGTTGTCTTGCAGACCGGTCGTGGCCCAGCTGGGCAGAGAACAAGCTTGAGCTCAGATGCCTGTTTCAGTACTAAGTCCTGCAGACGATTTGATCAAAACACTTTGTATTTTTCATCTCACTTTCCTTCCTCTGTTGAAAGAGAAAAAGCAGTAGCTATTACTGCATATCACCGCTGCTTCTACATAAACAGCTTGTTTGTTGCATACTGCTGTTAAAAATTAAGCAGTGTTACATTTTATGTAAAGCTCTGATAAAGCACTTTAAAGCAGAAGTTTAAATGATAATGATATGCTGTTTATTTTTCTTTTGGTTTGCTGCAATTTTTTACA
This sequence comes from Psophia crepitans, assembly GCA_013399095.1. NCBI lineage: Eukaryota > Metazoa > Chordata > Aves > Gruiformes > Psophiidae > Psophia > Psophia crepitans. Next base: position 389,300 of record VWZZ01000410.1, read on the forward strand.
TATGAAATAGAAAACAAATATTTGATGTCTGTTTGACTTTTTCACTTTTGATCTTTTGTTTTTCATTCGTAAGGAGCCCCTCGTTTTCTGACCTAGCATTTTTGGAGAATGAAAGTGATGTTTTTCCAAACCGTCCTTAATCCCAGTTCACACCAAAAGCACTGTGGATTTGGACTCCACCCGCTGCCCCAGACACTCCTCAGCATGAAAGAAAAGCAAATCTGTCTTTTAAAAAGATGAAACAGAGTTAGATAAACATCAGATTTGAATTGCCTGGCTCTCTCTGGAGCTGCAGATTCACATCTTAGCTAAATAACTCCTAGCCCTTCTTCCATTTGAAATGGATATGTTGAGAGGTTTACAATTTGGAGATCTTTTGAATAAGACATTAAAAGAGTGACATCTCATCTGTTAGACACAGCCAGCAAGGATTTGTGGTGTTTTGCCACAATTACCTGGCAAGGTTGCCTTCTCCCTGATGGCATGGTGCCCTGTTCTACAGGTGGCCCTGCTTGAGCTGGGGGGGTTGGACCAGATGACCTCCAGAGGTCCCTTCCAACCTCAGCCAGTCTGGGATTCTGCAACTTGCACTTTCTGCTCTAAAAAGACCTTCCTGTTACTGGGGCTGTGCTGGTAAGATCCTTGAAGGCATTTGGAGTGACATTATTTTCTCTTTGGTGTATTGTCAGTGATTATACAGCCATTTGATATAAGTTCAAAGCTTACTGAAACTTCTCAGACATCAGTGGGACCAGATAACCTCACCATGCAGAGAGAAAACTTCCAGTGAGAACGTGTTGCGCATTGCTTAAACAGAGAAACAAAATCAAGTGAAAGCTGAGTGCTTTTTTTGCCCATTTTTTTTATAAAATGTATATAACCTGTCCCATGACAGATAGACCGAGGGCAACCTCCATTAGCTTGCATTAGCAGTTCCCATTCAGCAGTTCCCGTGAACATAGAGGTCAAAGGAGAATGAATGTGTGCGTGACCTACATCCTTCAAAGACAGGACAAAGAATTATGTTCCTAGGGACAGCAAGGTCTGTCCTCTGATTGTCCTCTGAGGGAGATCTGACATCACATCCACAGAATCGACGACTGTTTTTGTGCGTCTCGGAAACTGGATGCAGTTGCCACTGAAGCGAAGTTCAAGCAGGACCTGGGTTTCCGGATGCTCAACTGTGGCCGAACGGATCTGGTTAAACAAGCCATATCCTTGCTGGGGCCGGATGGGATTAACAGCATGAGTGAACAGGTAACTAGATAGAAATGTAAAAAAGCAGCCGTGAAATGTGAGAGTTTTGTCTGCTTGTTACAGAAAACCAGCCCTAGCTTTCAGCTAAACACAGACAGGGCCGTAATGGTTTCCCTGCACTACTTTGCATTGAGTTAAAGCACCACCAGGTGAACATCTACGTTAAGTTTGGTCTTTTCAAGTTGTATCGATTTATTGGTACTGAGGTAGCTCAGCACGAGGGCGAATGTGTCCCCTGAAATCTTCTTAACAGTGAACTGAGACGAGTGAAGCCGAGAGATCCCAAGAGACCTTAGCGTTGATCTGAATACTTAAAACTGCTTCAGTGCCATGAACAGTGGCCTGGGTCAGGGCTTTGTGAGGTGAAAGTTCTTGCACTGAACACTGCTCCGGGGTCTACAATACATGTCACGTGCACCACCAAACCCCGTCAGGAAACAATCACTGGCAGTCTTTAATTGGGTTGAGCCCAGTTTGAACTGACCTTCCAGACACGAAAGTCTCTGCAGCATTACCACTCCATTAGCTGTTAAGGCCAACATCCACCTACAGAGAAGCCTAAATGTCCACGAGGCTGGTGGTTGTGTCCAGGGATAAACCTGCCTCTGTGGCTACCTACTGGCAGCAGTCTGTTGGACTGTGATTCTCACTGAGGTGGTTCCCCCTTCCTAGAAGGGGAACGATCACCACGGATATTACCGTTTCCTTTTGAAATGGAGTTCCCTGAACTTTCTGGTGCCCCTGATGAAAGTGTCACTGCATGTTCCCAGAGCTGTGACATCCCCTTTGGCAAGGGGCAGGTAGCTTCCACCCCTGAGGTGGTCGCTTGGGACAGGAGCTGGGTTGTTAAGTGGGTTTAGGTCCTCTGAGATGAAAGCTTCTCTGGGAACGTGAGTTATGTTGCAGGAGCTTCAGTCTGAGTCAGTAGTGTGGATTTGTTTGAGAAGAGCTTTAGAAGAAAGCAGTAGTCCTTCCAAAAAAATTTAATCAGTTCATTTCAAGGTTCATACCTGATACTTTTAAAAATTACTATTATTTTAAGTTAGCCTGAACGTGGAAACTTTTCACAGCATATTTCCTCTGTCCTCCAGGCTGAAACCTGGGAATGTTCTGGCTTGACTCATCAAATCATGTGCTTAACTCTGAACACATGCTTACATCCTATCTGAGTGAAAGTTAAGCCTGTGCTTAACTGCTTTGCTGGATCAAACATCCCACATCTTGTAGGATCCCACATCTTGCAGGACAGAGCCCTAAGTGGTACAAAGCCGAAAGAAAAAGAGCCATTTATTATTTTGCCAAAAGCCCTTTGCTTTGATGGTGCATGTTGTTACCGTGTTCCTGTGTGCGTGTGGAACACTAACGGTGGGCTCATTAAGAATCCAATTCCTCCCACGTGCAAAGAGAGCGGGGTGAGCCATGCTGCAGCGCAAGGCTGGGACCAGCAGAGGCAAAAGCATGAGGGACACCAGTGCAAGGGGAGGGGAGGTTAGAAACCTCATTAACACCCTAAAGCCCCGACGCTGCAGCATGACATTCTGGGTGCCTTTTAGTCAGTGGTAAGTCGTTCTTCAGCTTTAGCAGGGCCAAAATATCCTGTGTGGTCCCCAGGCAGACCCTTTGCTCCGGGTGTTGCTGCGGGGTTCTTCACCGTGGCTGCCCACGTGCTGCGTCTTGCAGGGGGGAGCCTCAGCATGGGGCTTTCACATTCTTTTCTTCAGATCTGATTAGACCCCTTGTGCGAAACACTTGATTTAATTATTGAATGACGCCACTTACAGAAATTGGAATAACAGTTGAAGGAACATGCATTTAATTTTAAGCTACCATCCTGTCCCTGTGTTTCAAGGCCCAAACACAATTTTTTGTAATTTTCATGGTCCTGTTCATTCCCGTAGTGTTTATTGACTGCCAAAGGAAATGTTTTGCTGCTGACTGTAGCTGAAGTAGTTTCAAATTCTCTTTGCAAGTAACTTCAAGTCACCCAAGAACTCTCCTTGCCTGGGGTGAGCTTGGTTTTTTCCTCCTAATGGCACGAAGCCCCAGGTGCCTACTCCCTTACTCTGTCTCCATAAGTACACTGCAGATTTGATCCTGTGAAGTGCTCAGTGTGTTTCAAGGGGGCTCTAAGTACCTTGCAAGGGCAAACCTTAATTTATATTTTCTCTATGAGGGCAGCCCTTCCATACATAAGCACCCACTGCCTTTAGTCCTGCATGCAAACAGGAAAAATGGGGTAATTCAGCAAAAATAGGGGTGCTTCGCTCTTGCTACAAGAACGGTGTCATGGCTCTATATTTGACTGTGCTAGGCACCTCCAGTTTCTCTCAAAATAATTTCACTTTGCGGCAGCACTCAGGGTAAACAGCAAACAGGCTATCATCTGACAACAAATTTACCAGGGGACCTCGAGGTAGGCTATAAACATGCATCAGACGTAGCTGCATGCTGGGGTAGATTTACTGCAAAACAACTGGTGGCTGTTGATCAACACCGCCTACTGTATTTAATAAGCAGCTTTTTCTGTTATAATTTATGGTAGATTTAATGATTTTTTTCTTGGTTTCATCTGGACTCGTTACTACAGCCACAGTAATACTTATCTTAAGGGAAATGGTGATCAGCCGCAGCAGTTATTTCAGATTAATGCAAATTGCATTGTGGTGGTTCTATAGTGAAGGGTCACTTAATCTACTTTTCCTCCAAACAGGGCCATGTTTTCTTAGAGCCAGCAGCTTGCAACAATGCTGTCTGGCATTTCATTTAAAATTAAGTCCTTGTTTGCTAGGGAGTGCTATACAAAGCCTTTACATTTCCAGCCCCCTATGGTATCTGCATTAAAAAAGCTGTGCCCAAATCTAACCTATCTTAAGAGGATCTTGGGATGTTTTTAAAGGCTCTTTCCATAACTAAAAAGTTAGATTTTATGAAACTGTGATCATAGAAAACTGAATAGAATTATTGTCTTTTTTAAAATACCAGTGGAAGTACAGATGGTTTAATAAAAAACATTTCTCTACTGGGTCCCCAAAGACAAAGATGCTCAGTTTAGTTTATGAAGATGGAGGTGAGGCTGGCAAGCCTAGTTTCACTTGTCATGCTGAGGGTGCCGAGGATAAGGATAACATGAAAAAACCATATGCAATCAACACAAGTGACAGCAAAAATGGAGATTTTACAAAAATGGTTGGCTTTTGTTAGTCTGAGGGGCATGTCTGTAACAGAGGTAATGGCTTTCATTAAATACATATTGTTAGTCTTGATGATATATACTTAAATAATTGTTTAAAAAAAATCAAAGATAGTCCTGTGTTAAATTTGTCAATTCCTTTGTTTTTTAACTCCAAAAAATGACTAGGGCATGACTCCACTGATGTATGCTTGTGTCAGGGGTGATGAGGCTATGGTGCAGATGCTGCTAGATGCTGGAGCAGATCTGAATGCAGAGGTGAGGACTTTTTGTTGGTTGTATCTTTGTTCTGTTATTTGTTTACATCTTAAACTACCCCCTGAAACTGTAGCAGAGGGAAAATGCCAAGAATTACAAAGAAAATAAATTTGTCTTATCCTGAACGGCACCACTTGGAATCACCATTGAAATCAAACAGCTTTAGGTTAACATTGCAATTCACTGCACAGAAGGGGTCAAGCCATCGGACTCACGCCGCAGGTAATATTGATTCAGTTGTGTTTGCACACTACAAATGAATACAGGCGTTAGCACAGAGCACAGCTCTAACGATATTGGAAGGAATCCCTGAATCTCAGCTGAGTTAAAATGGAGAGGATAAAAGAAATACCTGTCTGATAACCTGCCAAAGCTCGAGCATTTCTCTGCATTGGGATGTTCTGGCTAAGCATCCCCAGCACAGAAGTGGAATGTAGGTTCCACTGTTCTGTTTTACAAAGTGCTTTGGGCTCAAAACTGTTGGATGAGGAGCTTGAAGCTTCCGGAATATAAACATCTCTTTGATGAAGGCACATCACAAACTTAAACAATCTGTCCACCAAGCAGATTGTGGTCCGAGTCTGTGCAATGCAGGTATGTACATTTTTAAAGAGCCGTTTGAAAATCTGCAAAAGGATTATTTGTTAATGATTCCAGTTTCAATTTGTTGAGGTCCTGAGTAAATTAAGCTGTCTGCTTCACTTATCTGTGTTCCATCTGTTCTGTTTGGACTTGAACGAGCTGATAAATTGTAGTCACTGCTTTCAGCCAGACGTTTTGCACTTCTAAAAAATCTAATTTAAAAGTAGAAGTGGATGTCACCTGTAAGAGTCTGATAGTCATTACTATCTGATTCCTGTTCGTTGGCTTATGTGAAATCAGCTGATGATTTCAGTTCCACTCTCAACTCTTCCCAAATTCCAGCAAACCACCCTCAAGAGCTGGCAATAATTGAATACTTGAGCCCTTGTTAGTGCTCTCAATAGACTGACCAAAGACTGGATGGGCACGGAGACTGATCTCTCCTTTATCCCCTGCCTGTGGCTCAGAGGTGAGGTGCCATTATTTGATTCCTAGGACAAGTTTTCACTAGGAGCAGTCCTCCCAGTTCCTCCAGTAATCTTCCGGAACCAAATGCAAATTTAAACAGTTTTGTCTTCCTGAAACTGCTGACATCTGAGAGAACAGCTCCAGTGAGGGATGTGAACCTCCCTGATTGATTTCTGTAGAGTGTTTGCTCTAAAATCAAACGAAAACACTTTGGGACAAGAACTGTGAATAATTATGGTGCGCAATTATAAGATGATTTGTGCACACCACAACCAACTGTGCAAATTGGGCAATTAGAGCCAAAAAAAGGCAAATCAACCATGAACAAAAATAAATACTCTGTCAGGTGCCTGCATCATTTTCCCTCTTTCACTTTGCAAATCAGTTATAGATATATGTTTCCAAAAGTAGCCTCAAATGCTGGGTGCCTCCCTTTTTGATTGCCCATCTTGAGCAAAAATGGACTCATTTTCAGATGTGCTGAGAAGCTGCAATTTGCTCTGCAGTCAGCGGGACCTGTAACTGCTCAGCAAATCTCAACCGAGGCCTTAAAAGCCCAGTCAGCCGCAGGCCTTTTGCATACACCATGTTCACTGGAAAGAACTCAAACAAAAAAAAAAAACCCACCAAAAACCCCACACAAACAAAAAAGACCAAAAAAAAAGGAGCAAAGGAGTTAAAATGACTTCATTTTCTTTGTTGCTTGCCATGGGCTGCCCCAAACAGTGGTGGGAATCCGTGCTGAGCTGTGACACTGCCCATCCTCACCCTCTGCTCCTCCTGCTCCCCAGCCTAAACCCCAAGGCTCAAGCTGCTTGATCCTCTTCCTTCTGAGCAAACCCAGACACAAAGAAGCCCTGTGCCCGTGCTCAGACACTGGCACACTTCTCCTCTCTTTGCACTTCAATTTGCTCTTTGGCAAATCTGGGTGAAAACAGCCAAGTGCTAGTGCAGATCCGCTCCTCTGGCAAGCCGCAGGATCTGCATGGGCCCTTTGGATTTTGCCCTCATCCCCGTCCTTGGGACTGGGGGCCCGGTCCTGTGCTTCTAGCAAAACGCTGCATGTGGTGCTTGGAAATGCGAGCTGCTGATGCAACCAAGCATTTAGTGACTGGCCCTGCTCCCCTACATGAAATAAAAGTACTTCAGACAAGGTAGTGAAAGCATAGCTGGCTGATGAGACAGAGAGATGGGTGCATCTTTTACTCTGATTTTAGTCCTCCTCTGAAGATCAGTAATAAGATTTTGAATTTTAGTGTCACACACCATCTGAGTGTGCAGTCTTGGATTGCAAACGTTCATTAGATTTTACCATCTCTGTGAACCTCATCAATATTAATACCCCCATCTTTAAGACAGGGAAACTGAAGCAAAGAGTGGTTATTCATCTTCCCCAATGTCTACATTAGAGGCACCAGGCACTAAAATGTAGAAAATGGAAGAAGCAATGTCGAAAATACCATTTTGTTTTCTGAGGATATAGTTTGCATCTCTTTTGGCTGTCACCACCCTGCTCTTTTTAATTCAGCTCAGACAGGAGAAGGCAATAAAAAGAATTTTCTTAAAACATCTCTGAAACACCGGTCTGCCCCACCATTTCTCAGCTGTCTTTTTAACTCTGGTTCAAGAGGAGGAGCCTGAAAGCACTTCTGTACACACCCTAGGGTAGGGCTTGTGATGTGTCTCTCTTGATGGCAGTGACAAAAGTCATACTGATCTATGTGGAAAGAATTTCTTTGGGCCTGGAGCAATTCCAAGACCCAGAGCTGTTGATACACGGTCTGGAGAAGTCGGTGGGAGCGGTCCTTAGCTGTAAGCATCCTGATCCGTCCCTGCTTCCCCAGTGTGTGCTGCTGTAACCAGCTGTGGATGTTTTTGACCTTGTGCAAAAGTTTCTGGTGGCCAGTGGTTTAGATGGAGCTACAGTAGTTGGTAAAAAGACTTCATTTGGTATGAGCTCTATTCAAGCTGTCAAATCAGCACGAACAGTTTTAATATTGAGAAAATTTTTGCAGGAAAAAAATGAAGCCAATCATTTTATAAAGCACCTTTCCCAGGTTTTCTATTTGACTTACTCCTTCACATGCCTGGCCTTCAGGCAGTTGAATTTTATTACGTCTAGCTCTTTAAAAAAAATAACTTTAATTTGTTTGTAGGTTGTCAGTACTGCTCATAAATACCCATCCGTCCACCCTGAGACCCGCCATTGGACAGCTCTGACATTTGCTGTGTTGCATGGACATATTCCTGTAGTTCAGGTATTATTGTATTTCCCTACCTGCATCTCATTCTTTTGTTTCTCCTCTTCAGTTCTAATTACATCCATCTCAAACCAGTATCCTCTTGTCATACTCATATTGGTTACTTCTGCTTCTCCTAGAGTGTACTGATATATAATAGACCTATTATATAACAAATATGGTGTTCAAACCTTAACCAATATGAGGTTTAAATAGGACGATTCTAAAGCAAAGTTGCACCAAAGAAAGTCTGACAACTCCTTGTGCTCCTTCCTGACCACTTGTTTTATATGTTTGTTTATTCATTCATTACAATTCTTACCCTATAATATTCTAGCAAACACAAAACTGCTGCCTTGGTGGGGGTGAGGTGGACAGCAGCCCTTGTGCTGCTCCAAAGGGGGAGAAGCACTCGCTCTCCTTACCCCAGAGAGGCGTCGCGTGGGATATACTGGTTCTGTGCTTTGGCATCTCAAAAGTTGAGAAGGTTTATTCTTCAAAACACCAAAACTGTGAAGGCCTCGAGACAGAAGTGGCCAAGAGGGGGCTGGAGCACTGGACTCCGTCCTGCTCTCCTTGGCCACTTTTGTTTCCAACATTGTTGTTATTCACATCGAAGTGTCCCCGATGGAGATCACAGCTTTTGGACTCATTGCTGCAATTGGTTCTTAAGAATTGCCTTTCTTTTGGTCATGTCTTTATAGAAAAGATGGAGGCAATTGAAATCCGATCCATTTTAGGATGGTGCTGGGCTTCTACAAGACCATGAAGGAAGGATGCTTGTCGGGCTAATTTTCAGCACTTCCATCTTCAGCGCATTACTTCTTAACACTGACCTTACCCCATTTCCCATTCCAAAACACTGAGTTACACTTTTTTGGCTCTGAAGTTGGACACCAGTGCTCCTGGTGTCTGGCAGTGTAAAATGAGCGAAAAAAGGAATCAATTTTCCTCTATGAAAAAATGGGCAGAATTTGCATGTCACTTGTCTCCATCGTATCTGGTTTGCAGAGAACAGGAAGCATTAGACTCTCATTTGTCACTGATCATGAACTCTGAAAACTGCGATACCCCCAGTTGCTCTAAAAGTTGAATTTGCTTTCTAGCTGTTGCTGGATGCTGGAGCAAAGGTAGAAGGTTCCTTGGAGCATGGAGAGGAAAATTACTCTGAAACTCCTTTACAGTTGGCAGCAGCTGCTGGTAAGGCCTTTCTCCTCCCACTGTAATAAATTCTTCAATCAGGATCTGTGCTTTAGGTGAGCAAATACTGGATTTTAAAAGAAGTAAAAATGCATCTCTTGACTTGCAGGAAATTTTGAACTGGTCAGTTTGCTGTTGGAACGAGGAGCTGACCCCATGATAGGAACAATGTACAGGAATGGCATTTCCATGACTCCACAAGGTGACATGAACTCTTTCAGTCAGGCTGCTGCACATGGACACAGGTAGAGTGGGAACAAGTCTAGTGGCATCCTTCAAGTGCTTATTTTTTGCCTGGGCATCCAGTTTGAGCACATGGGTGAAAATTCTGCATGAACAATTGAATGTTCCACCTGCTGAGCAGAGATGTAAGGCTTTTTGCTAGCATGTGAATTTAACCAGTTGGTGGTACAAGCTGCTTTTTGATAGCTGATGGAGGAAAACAAAAGGAAGAGGACTCCACGTGCTGTGTTGCAGTGCAATGGCTGTTAAATAGTAGCTGATGTGACAGCAGAAAGGAATACCAAAGACATTCCTTCTGGATTTTTTGTTGACATATTTCTCAGATTTGGGACAGGTAGTGTCTGTACTGCTGCAGCCTTAATTGTCATTGAACAGAGTTTCTGCATCTGTGTTTACTGTGAAGTCCTGTGTGCTGTAATGTTGTATGTGTGCTGCAAATTTTAAAAAAAAAAAAGAGTAATGAAATGAGCACCAAGCATGCATGATCTTGCAACGCTCAGGAGTTAACTGCAGTGTAACGGATTAGTATTATGATCTTCACGTTCCTACTTTTCTGATTGTAGCCATCCAGAGGAACATAGATACAGGTTAGAGACAGTACCTACCGTCTGTTTGCTTAGGGATGAGCTGCCAGTCTGACAACATGCTAATGGCATGTCAGGGCAGGTTTGCACAACGCTGCCTATCTGGGGCCTGCGAGGGCTCCCTGGGACAAAGAGGACAGTTTGGTTATTTGAGTCTCACGTTGACTGCTCTGGCCTGGCTGCCAGCTGGCGTGAGAGGGAGCCATGTGCCCAAGAAGGACCTGGGTCTCTCCTTGACTACTGGCTGCGCATGTCGCAGGCTATGGCTCTTATGGTCCTACCTGTGCATGCACACTCCCTCCTCCTTCCCTCTCTTTCCCAAATTTGTTGGGGACATGCCATGTCCCGCTGCCACCCCGCGCCAGGGTCTGAGCAGTTGCAGGGAGGACATTGGGGTACAAGGAGGTGAGATGGAAACCAGCCTGGTTTCTCTTCTCACAGCTGCAGAAACCAAGAGCGCCTCTGTTGGGATCAATGAGGTTATGCTGGTATGAACCTGAGGCCACCGAGTCTCTGAGTTTGGGCTTTGCTGTTTGATGGCCCAGCTGGATCAGTGCCTTTGCAGAGTAGTCCCAGATGTGCTCAAACCTGCCCTGACTGGCCTCGTCAAATGTCTAGCTGCTCCAGCTTTCCCAGACTGCTTTGAGTGTTAATCAAGTGGTGGTGCTTTTGGTAGCTGCAGGCAGCTTCCCTCTCAAGTGGCCTCCATGGTGAAAGCCCTGAGGCATTTCGGCCTTCCCTGACTGTGGGAAGAGGTCTTCAGTCACATTTAGCTCACGGGTCTCTGTTCCCATGAGATGCCGCCACTCGTGCGACATCTGTACGGTTCATGTCATGACAGCAGTGTCTTGCTGATGGGGCCCGGCAGTGCAGGTGGGCTCACAGGAGCGGTGCTTGCCTCAGGTCTGCCCCAGCTGGGCCTGCCAGTAACTGCAGTAATTTCCTGGTTAGATGTCCTAACTTACCACATCGCAGCAAGTATCCCGGGCCCCGCAAAAGCCTAGCTGCTGACTCTGCTCTCCCACCCTTTCTTTCCCTCTCTCCCTCTCTCTGTCGTGCTGTGATTGACAGGAACGTCTTTCGTAAGCTGCTTGCTCAGCCGGAGAAGGAGAAGAGCGATATTCTGTCACTGGAGGAGATCCTGGCCGAAGGGACGGACTTGCCTGACTCAGCGGCAGCTCCGCTCTGTGCCAGCCGCAACAGCAAGGCCAAGCTGAAAGCCCTGAAGGAGGCCATGTACCACAGCGCCGAGCACGGTTACGTGGATGTGACCATTGACATACGGAGCATAGGTCAGTCCCAGCGCCCGCTCTCCTCTCCCTCCAGGGAGGAACTGCTGTAAGAAACGTGTTTCTCTTGATGGGCTGTTGCTTAAACCAACTACAGTTGCATCTTTCTCAACTCTTGTGGAAACAAGAGGTGATGGAGGGATCCAGCAGGTTCCCGACCCATTTTGGCACCACAGTATACCCTTGCTGAGGTGCCACTGGCACTTCTCTGTAGGTCAGGGTGGTTTCCACCAGCAACTGTCTTCACTGCCTCTTTGGCAGAGCATTAGCTAAGAGTCTGGGGCAGTGTTCAGCTTCCACGGGGCTCCTCCAACAGCTCCTCTTTTGCACTCCACCATAAAGCAGTTCACCATTAAAATACTTTTCTGAGGTTTGTGAGCCCTTGAGGGCAGGAGCAGAGAAGTGACTTTTTGGTGTGATATCTGTGCCAGCACGGGGCTTGAACATCATGCCAGACTGCTGGGGAGTCACTTCTGCCCACGGGGAGGGTGACTGGGCAGCACAGAGGGGAATTGGGCTGGACTGTGTGTTTACCATCCCCACTCATCTGCGTTCAGAGAGATGGAGGGCCCAGCATGCCTGTACGTGGTGCACCGCTCCAGTGCTGGAGACACCAGCGTGGGTTGGGGTGTGCGGTGGTCTGAGCGGTGGCTCACCGGGTGGACAGAGCAGGCAAAGCACCAGGCGATGAGGGAGAGGAGAGCAACGGCACTGCTGTCCAGGCGCTGGACATGTGCTGCAGTGGAAGGGAAAACCTTCTGTAGCCAAACGCCGGACTTGCGTTTCCTCCCACTCCATCCTGCAAGAGCAGAAATTAGGTCACCACCAGCCTAGTGCCTGCAGAGGTACATTAGCTCTGTGTACTCTCTGACTCAGTGCATGGGAGTAGATCCCTTTAAGTTCCTGGACAGCGGTTCTACCACAACAAAATACTGGAAAAGGTTGATCTGCTTAACTCACCCAGCGCTGTTTTGGGAAAATAATGATGATCAGGAGAGGACTTGGTGTAGTGCTTAAAGAAAGTTTTAATCTGAAGACCACCAGTTTGAATCCAGGTGGGTAGTGACCAAAATAATTTTCTTCACCATTTAATGGTTCTCCAGGGCCACATTCAAACAAATGAACTGGTGTAAATCTAGTTTTCAAAAGGGTTTTGCATCGCAGAGCACCACAGCAATTACCACAAATTGGCAGTCTCAGCAGAGAAGCTGACGGCTAGATGAGCAGAGAGACCACAGTCTTCTCATAGCTCTTGGAGGACAGCCTCTGTGCACCAGGTCTGGGATGTCCTGATAACCACCAGCCTTCTCAATGGGGATAAATAGGAATTTGATTTCTAGGATTATTTGGCAGCTTTTGCTTAAAATCATAAGATTAACGTAAGTAAAGGTAAAAAAGCAGAAGGGCACATCCTTCTCTGAAGCTGGGAATGAGCTCTGTCCTCCATCCGTAGGTGTTCCCTGGACGCTGCACACGTGGCTTGAGTCCTTGCGCACGTCCTTCCAGCAGCACCGACGACCCCTCATCCAGTGCTTGCTAAAAGAATTCAAGTCCATTCAGGAAGAGGAGTACACAGAGGAGCTCATCACGCAAGGGTTGCCTCTCATGTTTGAGATACTGAAAGCCAGCAAGGTAGGATAAATTCTGCGTTTTAAAGAAATCAGCCTCATTCCCATCCCATAAGACATAAAACTTTCAATATTGTTTTTGCATAGCTGTCACACAGCTTGTTTAGACTGTATCAGATGATTATTTGTATTATGTATCTCAGATCTTTTTCACTGGGGAAACATGGGTTAAAAAAAAACAACAAAAAAAAAGCTAATCACACTTCCTGCTAGAACAGCTTGATACTGATGCTAACAATAAGCTGGAGAGACAACAGAAACTGATGCACAGTGGTGAAATTAAAGTCAAAAGGGTCACTGCAGTACAGCAAGAGATGTTGATAACCAAACCAACTGAAAGAGTTAATTTTACCCAGCTTGTTTTACAGGACTGTACAACAAAGCTAATACTCGTGTTTGCTTTGGATTTCTTTAACCTCTCACGTGACTTTCTCTTCTCTTCATGTGGGATTTGGACTCTCAAACTTGTGGGCAGACTGGTTTGTACAAGCACACAGCAGCGTAATTTTTTTAAATCTTCTGTGTGAGTGTTTGTACTTGCAACTTCCCCAGATCTATTCTTTCAGCTGACATTTTCTTAGCCAGACAAATCAGACTAACAAAACCTTTTGAGGGGAGGTAGCATTGGGTATGCAAGTATAATAGCAAAGGGGATGATCATGGGGCAGGCAAGGAGAGGAAAATGTCTTACCTAGTAAAGGCTGGATACTTCTTTTTTAAACCAGTTGTAACAGGAGTCTCCTCTTTGCTGGCCCCCTGAAAGCCAGTTGCTCCCAAGGAACGGCCAGTCAACTTTACCGTTACCAAAAAACCATTTCAGTGATGAAAAGCATCAAAAGGATTTGCTTGCTGTTCCTTTTCTCATGCACCACAAGACACAAGACGTGTTGGTATGGTCTTCTAATTGTTTAACTGGGAAGTAAGTAACGTGTCTCACCCAACTCTGTGTAATGGCAAGGAGCGAATAATTTTTACCACCTGCAGCAATAACCTAAATAATGTGAAAAGGGAATAGGTTCTGGTGCTCAATACTAAAAAGCTCCAGACTTAGTCCAGCTAGAGAGAACCTACATGGATTTATTTCTTGTATCCTGCTGCAAAAGAGGGCTTGGACTACAGTCCCAGGCAAATCCTGAACACTTGTTCCGGCAATTGTTCTGATTTTTGCTCCCACAAGCCTTCCCTTTGGGTTTAGAATCTTAGAATCCCTAAGGCTGGAAAGGTCTCCCAAGATCATCAAGTCCAACTGTCAACCTAACACCACCATGCCTACTAAACTACGTCCTGGAGTGCCACGTCTACACATTTTTTGAATGTCTCCAGGGACAGTGATTCAACCACCTCTCTGGGCAGTCTGTTCCAACACCTCACTACTCTTTCCGTGAAGTGTTTTTCCTAATATCCAACCTAAACCTCCCCTGACGCAACCTGAGGCCATTCCCTCTTGTCCTGTCACTTGTTATTTGGGAGAAGAGACTGATACCCACCTCACCACAACCTCCTTTCAGGTAGTTGTAGGGAGCGATCAGGTCTCCCCTCAGCCTCCTCTTCTCCAGACTAAACAACCCCGGTTCCCTCAGCCGCTCATTTAGTTTGTATTGGATTGATATTTATGGAGAATATTTGATATAGCTTTTAGGAAATCATTCCAAATCATAAGATTTGTAGATTTCTTGTTCTGAACTTGCTTAGGTTACTGTATGTTCATCCAGAAACTACCAGCAAGGTTCTGTTTGGTTTGAAAGCTGATATAAAACTAATTGTATTGAAAACTTCACGGACATTAAGTTTAGGCCTTGTAATCTAGGGTGAGGGATGGCTTTAATTACCCTTCTCTTGAGTGGCTGAAGCCACGATCATCATTAGAATAAGTCATTTACATAGGATTATACCTTTGGGACATGGTAGACTGGATCTTCCAGAGTCTTTTGTAGGAGACATGGAATCAAATAGGACTACTACCTTCTGCTTTGGGTTTGATTAAAAACTGAAATGTGGAAGGGTGAAGCAACTGAAATATAACAAAAAAACCCTATATGACAAAGAAAAAATCTGTGCTGATCTTTATTCCTGCCTCTGGACCTAGGGGAGCTGCCCGTCTTCACTCTTCATGAGCATGCATATTCACAAACACACACGCATACACCGCTTCGTATTCTTAGAAGAATAATGAATCATGCTGGGACACTGTAAGGGTTTACAAATTGTCTGCAAATGGCATGAATTATTGCGGCAGTCTTGTCCAACGGCCTCTCACAAAGCTCTCCCAGCCAGAAATGAGGACAGACTCTATGCAACCCTTTGGAAGGAATCAAAATAAATTCATTTGTAGGACAATGAACCAATAAAAGTTCTCCCTGGTCACTCTGTAGAAGGCAGCCGTGGAAAGCTGAGATTCAAAGGAACTTCTGTTCCCCCTCTCTGGAAGGGCTGAGAGCAGAGACTGTCCTTTATATATATGCACAGAATGGAAATCTCCTTTAAAAGGTGCAGAAGGGCCGTAACTGTGGTTCATATCCCTCTCTTTTGACAGCGAACTGTAAAGCTCCGCATCTTGTAGAGCTGTGGGGAGAGGAGTGTGTTTTGCTCACACGGACATCCTTTTCCCTGTGGGCTGGGAACTTTGAGAGAGATTACAACTCTTGCTAAACATCACAGTCTGGCCGAGTACATTTCTTTAATGAGTTTTTCGGGGCAAAAAGAATAAAATAAGCAACTAGGAAGCACAGAGCCACTTAGTATTTCTTGGCTGATGTAAAAAAAGATGTCCCATTTGCTACATATTGTGATGCTCAGTATATTTTAATTGCATGGCAACTTGCACCTAACAGAAATGTCATTTTGCATTCCTATAAATAGTTCCAACTGTCCCATAATCTCAGAACAATTTACAAATATTAATGAGTTGAGATGTGGAAGAAGACCTTATCCTTCCTTTACTAACAGGGAAACTGAGGTAATTAAACAGGGAGATTTTCAGTGCCTCATAGAGTGATAGTCTCAGCCTCAGAAGCTATGACAACCTGGATAAGCCAGGCAGCAATCTGTGATTTGAGTAATTTGGCCAGAGGGACTCTCCAAAAATTGCACAGAAACATAGGGCAGGTCTCAGAGTAGGAAACACGCCTTCTGCCCCCACCTTCTATTTCACACTGTCAGATAAAATGTTCTTGCAGGTTCCCAGGCAGATACTACAAAAATAAAAAGGTTAAAGAGAAAATAACCAATACCTATAAGAACACCATCAGATGGAAGCAATCCCTTTTGTCTTAGATATGTTTTTTTAAGTGCCTGTTCCTACAAAGTCCAAATGTGAGGGTTTATGTGGGAGCTCTGCCACCAGCCAGCACTGATGTGGGTGTCCTGCAGGGTGGCACTCTACTCCCATTGATGTGCTGGGACACTGCCAATAGAAATAAAAAGAAAAATAAAATTTGCAGAAGTCCCGATGCTGGAACACAGAATGGCAACAAAATTTGTCAAATCGTGCAGAACTGGCTGAGCTCAAGTCCCAAGTTTTATTGCCTCTCTTCAAGCTGTGAAATAAGTGGGGAAGAACAGTGGATAGACTGCACATTGGTTGTTCGCTGCTGCACTTCCCTGGAGGAAGACTTCCAGAAGCATAAATTAAGGTTCGATACCCAGCTCCTGGTGGCTTCCAGTGGGACGAAGCGCTTTCAATTCCTTTCACGCCTTTAAACGTCTTTATCAGCGGCACCGTTGAGAATTGGATGGAGAGCAGAGAAATGGCAGTATTTCCATGCTGGTGAGGCAGAGCTGCGAGAACAGGCAGAGAATTGCTCTGCACTTGCTCCCCCCGCAGTGTCTGCTGTCATGCAGTAAGCTTGGGTTGTTACCAAACGAAAGACCAGAGATGAGGTACTTCAGGGAAAGCAGCAGCAGTTCTTTTTGGTGGAAAGAACACGGAGAGCTTGGTGTAAGGCACTTTCCTAAAACCAAGCAAAACTCAAACTGGGAAAGCTCTGACACTAAAAAGTCAGTGATGTGGTGGTGGATTTGGACCACCAGACAAGGAGGTACCAGTTTGGGATGAATTGAATCTCTGTGGCAGACAAGCACACAGACGTAGCCTGCTGGAAGTCATTTGGACAGGGCTGCATGAGACAAAAGCCAGAGAGACACTTCTGGGAGTGAGTAGCCCTGAGCTAAACTTTAGCTGCTGCGTAGAGCAGAGTTGAGTCCCTCAAAGTTAAGATGACACTCAGGATCTTGTTACAGAAGAAGGATAGGAAGATGCAGCTGAATTTCTGCCTGTCAGAATCTGTGTTGTGCTCTTCGTGGCCTGGGGAAACTCCCCAACTTCTCACTGCAAGTTCTCCCTTGCCTCCAGACAAGGTTGATGTTTGCTTTGCCTGAGCTTGGCTCTGAGCTGGATTGCCCTTGTGCCCCATGTTGGAGGCCCATATTTGCCTGAGGAGTGGATGTGCTTGAGGGCTGGCCGTGGCTTACATAGATTGGGCCCCCTCGAACAGACACTTTTAAAAGAGCTGCATGGAGGCTGCGCCCAGATCTGCAGGCTCGTAGTGCCCAAGGTGGGCCTTGCAAGTCAGCTCTTCGGTTTTTTCAGGGAGGCTCTCTTGAGGATGATGTGCTGAATATGCAGGATGCTTCTTTGTTCTCTGTCTACAAAAATTCTGGAGCTGTTTTAGTTTGATCTTGACATTTCCACAGCCTGACAAGAGAGAGGCTCAAAACCGCAACCTTGGAAGTTAAACACATCTGGCCTTTGGAGGAGGTTGGTTTTAGATTTCCACTCTGGAGCTCAGCATGAGCTTGAATTATCATTAAAATCACCCAGCTCCATCCATGCAGACAAGCCAGCACCATTGCCGGTAGTACAAGGTTATTAGCCAGTTTCATCCACTGCTTTTTCTGCATACACCAACTTAGATCAGATTGTTCTTGGCCTATTTTTTTTGAGGAAGAAATGCAATCTTTTAATTCCAAATAATCTCGTACAACTTTCTCCTTTTCCCCTGTAATATGGGCGAGGAGCTGCTGCTATTTGCTATTACTTTGGATCCTTTGTGAGCACGCATCGCTGAAGTGTGTCTTAGTCCACATGTGTGTTGAGCACACTGCTGAAGCGTTGTCTGAACCTCCACCTGACACTGGAGGTGCTTCACACCAGGAAGACTTGGCTTAGGACCACGAGTATTACTGCTAAGGTATTGTCCAAGACAAAATTAGCTTTAAAAGTCATGGGAGGTGTCCCTCATTGTCCTTCCTCAGGTTGTGTTCTGCAGCTTTCTCTTCATCCTTTCCATCAGTAACAAGATAGTTTATTTTAAAATCTAGCCCATGAGTGAGATGTTGATCACACTGTACAGCCCGGCTTGTTGAAAGATGCAGGAAACTACTTTGTAAAGATGTTTCCTCAGAATTTAAAATTCCTGCAGAGTTTTACAAACTCTGCAAATTGCATTGGTGTCTGTAGGCAACTGAAGAGAGCTGTCAGGGGTGCACAGGCTCTTTTGGAAGGCTGAGCTGTTTGAATAACAGCCATCAATCTGGTGCTGACAGTTATTGAGAACAAATGGCAATTCAAAACAATAACCAGTTTTTAAAATTCCAAAAGGATTCAGGTGTGTGGATATCTTGAGAAACCTGGCCTATATACTTTAAAAGCTAAAGTATTCTTTCAGCAGTGACTTAGCCACTTACAATCCCAAATCTCTTAGAAAGTAAAGTTTGGGGTTTTTTTTTAAGATATCTTTTCAGAAATAGCAGCATGTAGCCTCTGTCACAGATGCAGTAACTACTGAAATTTTTTTTGTTTTTTCACGTCTCTAACAAACAAAGCAGAAGGAAAGGCTGAAACAGCTGCCTGCTCTGTTGCAGGAAAATGTTCAGAAGCTGAAGCTTGAGATGGGCGTCCTGTTTCTATATTGCTCCAGTCTTTCTAGATTTAATACCTCTAAAATAAATGTCAGGAGAGGTTCCTCAGCGAATGTCAACAGATTCAGCTCGTACATCTCTTCTACAAAGTCCAGGCACAGTGGTCAGCAAACATCAGCTTTCCCCCTAGGTCTGCACGTGACCTGGAAAGTGACACTGGAAGATGAAGGAGCTAGAAAATTCCCCCTTTTGTCCCTTGCTTCATGATGTGCTGCAATGAATATTTAAGATGGGCTTGAGTTGTGTTTTGTTGTATGAAGCCAGACTACCCTGTTCTGCAGGAAGGACTTAGGTCGGAGGGGACAGTTGAACCCCGTATGGTGCATAGGCAGGCACTGGGCCTTGCTCAGCTCCTGGGGAAAGCCATCCCTTGGGAGAGTGTTTCTCTTGCCTGGAGATGGATTGGGAAAGACCCTTCTATTCAGAGTGAAATTTTACTTCTATGTTAAAACTGTTTTTCAACAGAAAATTGAGTATTTGCTATAATGATGGGTTTAATTAGAATATTTGTTCTTCATATAGTATTTTACCTTTCTTGAAAAAATGAATACCTGAAAGTGGAATGTTTTGACTTATGACTGAAATACTTTATCTGAGGAAAAACGTGGACTTTCCACAGAGGAAACAGACACACCAAAACCTGCGCTAAAAATAACCCTGAAGACGTTCCAGGATGCTGTAGTGCCTGCTTACAGGTTTCATGGAGTGGCTAATGCCCTTCTGTGTGTCAACAAGTGCCCAGCTTGCGCTCGGTGACTGATCTTTTGGCTGGGACTTTTGAGTGATTTCTTAAGGCAGGTTTCACTGTTCTCAAGTATTTGCAGTGATCCATAATGCTGCTCGTTGTCATTTGTAGTACTTCTGTGTCTAAACAGTTCAGAGTAACCAGGACGCAAGTTATCCACACATGTACATCGTGCATTCTCCATGTGAGATGTGAACGCCAGGTACCGAGTGGCATGTTAATAACAGACTGTTAACCCTGTCTCGTGTTCTCATAACGCAGATTCAGCTTCATACTAACACAGGTTTGATGGTGTGTTTTTTTTCTACCTCTGTCTGTCTTCTAAAATGTTTCCCTGCCAGAGGCAAGAGCCGTTTCTTCATTTACAATAAATAAATGCCATGGATGTGACACCTGCCCTTTTCTGGGCTCTCACCCAGGGATTAGACTGTGCCCGGGGATCTGAGCTTTTTACATACAATGCACAGCTGTGATATAAAGAGCCTTTTGAAAGGGAGGCTTGGCAGCTTTCCCAGAAGCTAACTGAAGGGTCCATTTGTGCCTTACCTGTGATTAATTCTTTTCCGTTTGTATTTGCAGTGGAAGGACTTGAGCCCGGCACTAACAAAACCCATTTTGTTACTCAGTTCACTGCCTCTAACTGTATCTCCAACCTCTGGGGCTTCCCTACCTTTGCAACTGTTGACTAATATTAATTATGGGTATGCTGCTTAATCATCGAGGAGTGACCCTCCAAAGTGGCATTTAATCAGTTTTGAGGCAGCTGGCAAAAGTGAATTATGCTAAAGGATTGTAGCGGAAACACCTAGGCAAGGGTGGAAAAGGTTCAAAGAGATGGCAAAAAATGTCTTGCACAGTTTGAGTGCTCAGGGCTGGGGGGGTCTGCAGAAAGCCCTCTCTGTTGTTTCACTCTACATCGGCTCTTTCTGGGAAGAGGAGAGCATAAACAGGAATAATTCAAGGACATCCCAGCATGTCATGGAAGTCAACGGGCTCGGGGTATCCTGGAACTCCACCACCTCTGGAACAGCTGCTGGGGACCATGTGTGAAACGGGTGACTGGAAGCAGCGCTTCTGCGGCTCTGCATTTAGCAGAAAACTGGGTTGCCTCAGCATCCTCAGGACCAGGGAGAGAAAAGATACTTTTGCCAGCACCCCTGTTCCCTGAGCAACATGGTGTCTCTGCTTTTGGAGGAAAGACGTGTATTAACAGGCAGGCACTGAGCCCAGAAAAATAAGTGTGTTATTTTTCTGTTTAACATGGTGAGCTTTTGGTTTTGGAGCTTTGTGGTAGAGAAATGTGAGGGCCTCAGCACACATAGGTTAAAATGGCATTAATGGGGCTAAGCTGGTGAGGGTGACATCAATAGACAGAAAACCCAAAGCACTGCTTGGGATTTCAGAGACAAAGAAAAGCAGCCTAACTTGTTACCACTGTAGAAGGAACCACGTTGAGGTGGTGGGATGTCTATAGGCCCATCAGCAGAACTAAGCAGTGGGTTTTGAGCAGTCCAGAGAGATCTGGTGCAGGAATGGGGGGGCCTAAGAAGAAGAGACAACTGAAGCGAAATGTGGTCAGAGAAGAGTGAAACCTTAGTCTAACTGCTGAATCTGACATGAGTTTTCCCCTTGAAAGTTTGGAGCTTGAGCCACCAAGATGACATGTGTCTTCTACAGGTACTAGAGAAAACTGGTTCTGTATTTCCCAGCTGTGTCCAGTGCCTTATAGGACCTAGGTAAACCCTAGGCTGGGTTGAACTGGGTAAGCTGGAATGGCGCAAGCTTTCCCAGGGTATGCGCAGTCTGGCTAAACATTTCCTGAGTCCTGCCACAGACCTTCAGAAAAAGATACCTCTGCAATCCCCATCCAGGTCTTCACCTTTTTTTAGATGAACCAACTAGTCATCTCTGCTCCAGCAACTTGAAAATCTTCAGCTTTGCTTAAAAAGAATTTATGAATTCCCCTTGCAGTTCAAGTGCATTCACCGGGAGTGGGGAATTCCTTTAGATGTCTGCTGAAGAATGCTTTTAACTCAAGAGACTGCTTGTATCTACAAAGCAAAGTTGCTTGCTCACCGACCAACTCTCTGCTGGAAACACCATCTCACTCAGAAGATTCACTGTTGTTCCCTGTTTTCTCTTGCCTATCTGTAAACTACCCCATGGCTAGGTAAATATTTTGATTATATCCTATGCCAAGCTTTCTTCCCCCTCCCACGGCAGAAGATGCACATCAGCTCCCTTTGACAGCGAATGAACGCCCATGTCTGAAAGGAAGCTGGCCTCGCTCCAGATCTCAGCCTCGCACATCCTGGCACAATGTTTTCCGACATCAAACCAGCAAGAAAGCAAACTTAAACTTCAGTCTGCTCCTCCGATATTAATATTGCCGCCCACAACTGCTGCAGTGAGCTCTTAGAGCTGTTCTTTCACTGTCAGCTGGTAGGGTGGTAGAATAAGCAGGGAAGAATTATCCAGCTCGGTGCTTTAAATGGGATGGACATGGTAACCAGGGTGGCTTCTGAGCTTCCTGGCACAGGCACTGTGCAAGGGGTAAGGCTGAAGAGCCTGGACATGTCCTCCTCTCTGCTGGAGCGATGCTGATGCTCCAGGTCGTGGGTCCTTGCAGTTCTTCCCAGTTACTTCATGGGCAGCCCAGCTCAACCTGCTCCAAGAGCAGGATTTGGCTTTAAAAAGCCAAATTTTTTCCCCAGCCGTCGATATGCAGACCGTACCTTTGGCAATGCATCCCTTTTCTCTCTCCACTTGGCTGCTGCTTTCTGCCTGGTTTATTGGTAAAAGCCCGCAGAGGCTCTGCGGGGAGCAGCCCCGGGGCCGCAGCCCCGTGAGCTCGGTGCGTGCGGGGTGCTGTGGGGAGCAGGCTTGCTCTGCTGCAGTAGCACACCGCTCCCCTCCCTGTGTCTTTCTGCTGGTTGTTAGCAGTGACTGTAAATGAGCACGTGCTTCAGCTGTCTAGCCGAGCAGATTTTTCGGTCTTTGGGTGGCTTGCGTTGTCATTATTTAATGTTATCGACAGAAGCCAAAGGTCTCCAACCTCCTCTCTGCCAAATGAGAAGTGTCCTGCGCTGGAGCTCTGAAGTTCTGCAGTGCATCGAGCTGCTGTCTGTTTGATGGCCCTGCTTTCTCTGACACGCCAGTCCCAAGGTCTTGCCTTTTTTGCCTCTTTTCCCTTTGTCCCATCACTGTTCTTTGTCTTAGGATTTTTTAGCACCTCTCAAGTGAATGCATCACTTCTTGAGCTAATTAAAGCTTCTTTCACACCAGGTTTTTTCACAGGCTTGTGGGCAGTCTGTGGCAGGGTGGCTTTATAAAGGCCTTGTATCTGCGTGCCGCAGGGTTTGTGCCCCATTGGTGACCCTGGGAGCTAGCAGTGCCTCACCTGCGTAGGCACGCTCCCATGGGGTTGTCTGTGTGCCCCGTCCCCTTCACGATGCTGGTTGGAGTTACGAGCAGGGATCCTCTTCTCGCACCTGTGTGACTGGGTTTGGCCTGTTCTTCCCCAGTCTTGGTGCACCTGGACGTCCTGGTACGCGGTGCCATGGCTCAGACTGGTGAGCGAGACCTCCGGTTCCTAACGAGGCGCTGGCTGGTCGTACCCAGATTTTCTGCCAGTGTATTCCCACAGGCACTTGTGGAAGGAGCAGATGTTTTTTTATTGATGTATATGTGTGTTTTTAAAAAGCTATTGCCCAGGCATAGCTGTGGCTGGGACTGGTGAATTCACGGACCCGCTAAAACCACAGTGACGTAGCCATGACCTGTGCACCCCAACAGACTCGAGAGCGAGCTGTTAGTAGTTATCCTCTTTAGTGCAGTTACTCTTCTTTTATTCACTGTGGGTACAGGTAAGCGTTGCTCTTCCAATTATGTCTCACCCCTCCAGAAGCTTCCCTCCACTCTGAACCACGGAATTATCCCCATCCTCTGTTGTATTCACTGGCTTCTTAGCATCTGCCAGATCCAACTGGGAGCTGCCCTGCTGGTAATCAGCATCCCCCCGGACGTGCTCCTCCCTGGCTGACTCAGTCGGCTGCAGCGCTTCGGCACAGCCCTTCCGAGCAGAGAAGCAATTGCTCTTTCTGCCCTGTCTGTCTAGAGCTCTCCCTCCCCAGCCCTCCCGGTGGCTGAGTCACTTCCTTCTTTAAATCTGGCCTTAAATCTTCCTTTTCTCTTCGCCCTGTGATTCACTCCCTTTATGAAGCTCTTTGCAGAGCTCTGGCTGGAAGACACTGAGCGGAGAGATGGTCCCAGTGCAGGACATCATCCTTGTCTCAGAGTCATAGCAGTGAGCCCCTCTCTGAGGGCTGGTCCCTGCGCCACGCTAAATGGTGTCTCTTACTATCAGTATTTCTCTTATCTAAGCGTTTCTTTCAGTGCTACATCTGACGTTGTAATAGGAGCCGACTCCTGCCTGCGGGTGAGCGCGTGTAATTTCTTCAGACATCAGCGTGTGCCTGTGAGGGCTCAGCTCTACCCTTTTCCCACCCAGTTTGATTAGATGCAGTAAGGGAGTCATTACAGGATCTCTGCCACTCCTCCTCATCCCTTGTGGGATTTAAGGAGCACTGCTCTTACAACTGAGCTGAAATGTGCTCAGGGAAAGGAAAGCTTCAGTTTCTGCTCAATAAGCCTGGAGACATTTTTAGTATAACATCTACACTCCTCAAATTTTTATATTAAGATGATTTTTCTCCCTTACTGGCTTAATTCCTTGGCCTTGGACCCTCTCACATCGAAGTGCCTCGCCTTTTTGCTGTTTCCTGGTGTGCAAGGGAATCGCCCACCAACAGGGCAGTTAAAAGACTTTGTCATGAATTAGCCACGTGCACCACTGAACTTGGCTAGGCCTGTTCCAGTTACCAGCACAGAGTGGGATAAAATTTGCCAAACCTTTTACATCCTATTTTCAGCTGTCACTTAGGTGGCTAAGCACTGAATCTATTTCACTATCCTTGCAGCTTAGGTGTATGAATACTCAAGTTGCTTAGGCGCTTGGGAAAGCCTCCTGCGGGTGCCTTGCCCCCGGAGTCTGGGCAGAAATGGGTAAGGCCAGGGACTACACCTAGTTCGGTGAAGGTCTGGTGGCTTCCTCAGGACAGTGGTGCCCAGGCCAGTGCCACCAAGAGCACATTGATGAAGCATTTGGGATTAAATGAGGAGATTTTGGGACAGGCTGTGATGCTTCAGTCGCTCTGCAAGGGTGGGTCTGTTTGTGAGACTGTTGAGCTTAGGAAATGTACGGCAGGCTGTGCAGCTGTATCTGTCTGTAGCTCTGGGTTTCTAACATGTGACTAATTACCGTTTTCTAAAGAATGACCAGAAGTCATTTTCTATTACAGTAAGTTTGTAAATTAAGTGAAGATGCTATTGTAAAGGAGCTTTGTTTCTACGGAGGGGACAGGAGCTATGGATTTTGTTGGGGAAGGATGGCCTCTGATCTAGGGAGAGGACTCTCCATTTTACCTGATTCCTACAGAAGACTTAGCCATCGATTAAACGAGAATTGCAGTTTCTAACAAATACTGATAATCCTAAGCTCTGATTTTTAATGAAGCTTCAGCAATCACATTTTTCAGCTTCAAAACAAGCAACTGTTGAGAACAACCTAATGTCTCCCTTTGCATACTGATCTTACATTGCAGACTAAGCTTATATTGCATATATTTCTTTTCTTTTGCTTAGAATGAAGTGATCAGCCAGCAACTGTCTGTCATTTTCACTCATTGCTACGGACCCTACCCTATTCCAAAACTGGTTGAAATTAAGCGCAAGCAGACCTCTCGCCTAGGTAAGCATGACTCAAAGATACTTCTTGGTTCTCTAAGGAGAGCTGTGGGAATTCTGCATCGTGGGCTGGGGACTGAGGGGGGCACAACTCAGAGAAAAACCTGGATTTGAAAGGCAGAAATACAAAAAGGAAGGGCTCCAAACTTAGCCTGACCTGCAACTCCCGCTGAAATCAAGAGGGTCATCAGGTGCGTTAGAGTGAGACCATAAATCTGCAAAGATTTGTCTGTGTTGCTAATTAGGCTGGGATCTGAGCCCGGGGCCAGGAGCCAAATGTCTCTCCACATCTCAGACCGCCGTGGCTGGCTGTGCATGATGCCACGGCGGCACAGCCCTCCCAGCCCTGCTGACAGAGCCCAGGCTGTTTTAGTGTCACCTAGAGAAGACCCCAGTGATTTTCCAGGACCCTTTTGCCCTTGGCATAAAGGCTTCCCTGCACAGGCAGAAGGGCATAACAGGCTAGGAATGAACGTAGGGCCCTCCAGCGTCTGTTCAGCTGCAGTTTGCTTTAGGCAGCAAAGCTGGGAGGCTGTGCCAGCTCCGCACGGCAGGGACGGCTGGCTGTCATCTCAGCAAAGGTCCTCACGGACTTCAAAGCTTTGAATTCCCTTTGTCTGAACTCCACATGGCTGTCTGAGGGGGCTTCTGTCTCAGGCTGGCCAAAATAGCTTTATGAGCTTTACTCATTAAAAACAATATCCTTTTATGCTGTTCTCTCCTTTTGTCAAAACAGGAAAATATTCTGTACGTTCGTGACCTCTTCCAAACTAAAGTTATTGGCTTTTTTTTTTTTTCTTTTTGTGATTCTAGATCCCCATTTTCTTAACAACAAAGAGATGTCAGATGTTACATTTCTGGTGGAAGGAAGACCATTTTATGCACATAGAGTGTTGCTATTTACTGCATCACCAAGGTAAAATATAGAGACGTTTCTGGTTTTTAACAAAAATAGAATCTGGTTTTGTGGTTGGTTGTTTTTTTTCCTTTCCTGCTGTTAAGGTTCTTTGAGAGCTGATGGCCCAGTCTGAGTTTTTCCTAAGCAAAAGATCTCAACAGCTTGTTTCTGGTGGATCTGCAAGACATTTAACAAGTGCTCCCATCACTAGCTTTCCACCCAGTAAATGATCCATGCTTCTGGCCATGCATCTGACTACATTTCACTGAGATGCATTTGCATGGAGCTTGCTGCTGCATCCAGTGCTTAATCATAGAGGAGTCTTAATATTTTGATTGTTAATAATCATTTATCCTGAGTCGTTAAATCCTGCCTTGCATCAGTGTAGGCACTCTCCAGGAAAAACAAGCTACTATCACACTATTCATTGACAGCATGTGACATTTTTTAAATGTATCCAAGGGCAGTATTTATACACTGTTCCCTATACTCAGAAGGCTGGACGTGGGTTACCCAGCTCAACCCAACCTTAATGCTTTCACAAACCTTATTTGTACACAGCTTTATAATTAAAGGTGTACTTTTAAGCAAATTGGGTGGCCCTCCGTAAGGGCTTATTTCAAGACGTGGCAAGGGCAAACCACTGAGTTTGGGTAGTCTGAGCAATGTGGGAATTGATGCTACGCGCACTGCCAACCCACAGCACAGAATGAAGAGATTTGCGTAAAGCAGCTGCCGTGTCTGACCCTGTCTTCGATTAAGGAATGGACATTTTGGTTTAAGGCAAATTGGTAAAGGTACAAATGTGTTCCAGACTCCAACTTTAAAACTACTAAACTGTGTTCTTAGTAGAGTTTGACACTAGTGAAAGCAAATCAGTCGTTATCTGTATTGTAATTAATAAGATGCGGTTGTGATATGGTAAAGGTTAACACCCAGTAAATGCTGGTCTTGATAGATAAGCCAAGCTTTGCAGTGCTGCTGGAAGGTCAGACGTATTATGAAAAAGAAGAAGAAGGGCAGATGTTTCTGACAGCATGTTTCCCATTTTCACCTTCTGATCAAATAGGAATATCTAATTTTGACAAATAGATTGCTACATATTTGTCTCTCACATATATCTGCAATTATTAACTTAAAACGTCGGGGTTTTTCCCTGAAACTTGTGTCTGAATTTCAGGTTTTGATCATCAGAGAACAGCAACCTGTCCAGTTTTCTCTCCTGCCTTTTTTTACACAATTGTATTGAGTCTGCAAAGAAGCATTAAAAGTCGTAGTGCAGATGTTTTATTTTGTTCCAAAACATTTTTTAAAGCAGTATAATGGACATAGGCCAAAATTTATTGCCTTCAAAAAAGAAAGTGTGCAGTTTACAAATGTTGCAAGTCTTCCTAAAAGATCATGTTGCTTCCAAGGAAAAAAAAAAGAGAGAAAAATATTTTGGTTTTGTATTATGCATCATTACAGTATCTGAATTTCCTATGTACATTTAATACTATTGTGATATTGGATGTATTCTTTCAAAGTTTCAAATTTAAATCTCTTAAAAGAGAGGCTTCTTCCTTTTATTTTATATCAGCGTCAAAATCTTGATGCTTTTTGGTGACAAGTCCATTCATTTCAGTGTCCTGGTTTTGGAAGAGTTGATGCTGTCCTTCCACTTTGCCATACTTTTTCACAAAGATAATTGGGCTGGTATTTCAATCTTTCTCCTTTTTATTTAGGTTTAAAGCATTGCTGTCTAGCAAGCCCTCATCTGATAGCACTTGTATTGAGATCAACTATGTGAAGTACCCGATCTTTCAGGTAAAGTCAGTTCTCACACTGAATTTGAATGGAACATGTAATAGGAACGTGGTACATGCCCTGTCCAAATTAGCACCTATGTACACGTAGCTCAGAGTAGTGGTTTCATGAGCGCAGGCTTCATCTCTGCATACACTAAGGTGCAGTGTGCTCTGATTGCAAACATCATGCCCAACCTGATCCAGTGGCGTTCATTTCACTTACACGGTGTACACAGACAAAGCAGTGCATGTCAAGGTGAAGCACTTGATTCTTTTTTCTCTGGTTGGCTCTTTCTGTATTTAATGGACAGGCCTGGAAGAGACACAGTTCATTCCCTCAGCAGTACAGTTCAGTCAGTTTTTTTGCCACGAAAATACAGAGCTTGCTTTCTGTATTGGTGGCCATATACATGTATATGCTTCCCTTTATTTGAATCAGAGCTCAAGCAGTTCCATATACTGACTGTTACTGCTGCAGAAAATTGCCAGCTGCCTACAAGAACTTTAGGCTTGCTGGAAGCTCACTGCAGAGGGATCTTAGCTGCCTCGTATTACGGTGCAAAGGCTCCCCCACTCTTTCTCATCATCCATGCATGCCCACACGCAGCTGGGGGAAGGTGGGGGTGCCATTACCAGGGAAGGAATAGGGGAGTAACCATTATATATACTATATTTTCCTGAATCAATTATGTCCTTAACATACTGGAAAATAGATTGAAAATTCAGAATTAATTGATCAGCTTTCTGCAAACTGTTTGGAGCTCATCAGAAAGTCCAGACAATGTGGCTGGTGAGGGTGGAGAGGTTAGACTACCTGTGGGAAGGAAACATTGAACTGCGCAGAGAGAGAGTAGCCAAATGTGTCTTGAAACCAAGGGGTTTGGGCCAGTTTTGTCTACAAATCCTTGATGGTGTTGGAGAGCCTGGGGTATTGCCTGCAATCTTTACATCACCCCCCGTTCCCTGATGTCTCGGATTGCTTTTTGTAAACACTCCCTTTGTTCTATTACAGCTGGTTATGCAGTATCTTTATTATGGAGGTGCAGAGTCACTCCTGATTAAAAATAATGAAATTATGGAGGTAAGAGACATTTATCTTAATTTGCAGTGGGAACAATGCTAAGTGATCTGTGTACCATTCACCCAAGGGCACACAGCCGTTGGGCAAGACATGAGCCCTCCTGTAAGATCCAGCAGTGCCTCACCCAGAGTGCCCAGGCTGTCCGCAGTCCTGAAGGAGACACTCAGTCGTCTTCTCTGCTGGTTACCCGTTATAGTAACTTTTGCCGTTACAAAGAAAGAGGAGAAAAATTATGATCATCCAGCAAAAAAAGTATCTGAAATAAAAATAGTTAGATGCTTTGAGAGGCTTTTCTAGGAAAGGCAAAGCTGATGTTACCAAAATCTGGAAGCAACTCCTGGCAGCATAGTATACCATCCCCTCTCTGTCTCAGCCTGACAGGTGAGGTGCTCTGCTCCAGCTGAGCTGGTCAGCTTCTCTCTGCCACGTTCTTATTTTTAATTTATTAGCTCAGGTTTACATGTCCAGACCTATCTCAGCAGCGTAAAATCATCCAGTTTGGTTCCTCACTCAGGAGAATTCTTGGGTATGTACCTGGCTTTAACCATGGGAGAAATCCCACTGGAGTCACGGTTCGGTTCAATTTCAGGCATGTATCTGTCATATTTTTTGGAAAAAAGCCTTACAGAGATTTCTTTGCCCCTTTCTCACTGGATGTAAAACATCCAGTGCTGCTGTGTCCATTTGTGAAAGCCAGACCAAGCCAACTGGAGCTGACTGAGCCTTCAGTGTAGCCACACATCCACAACCGGTATGGATGTTAAATGATCCTCTTCCAAATACTGCGGGCTGCCATTGCCAGCTGTGATCAGCCTAACGACTCCAACTATTTAGGACTAAGAGATACTTCAGCAAATTCTTCGTAGTCATTCAGGCAGTTTTCCTGTTGACAATTACCAAATTACGGCAGCCAGAAAGAATACAGGACAGTAAATACTAAAATCAGAGCTACTTAAGCAACTGGTAATCATCAGTGTACAGATTATAGTCTGCCACCGGGATGTTTTATTGTTGCCTACATTAGTTAGTCTTGTCCCTGTGACACTGCTGTCGGGGCATCCATGCAAGGCTTAGCTTTTACCAAAATACTGAGAAATTTCTGATGAGAAATTGGGAGTGACTCTTCTTTGGGGTACAAGTGGCCAGGGTGAATCAGTTCTGATGGGTACGGGGACATCTGTACCAACCCTGCTGGCAGCCAGAGGATGGAACTGGGCAGGACTGAAATTATCCCTCTCCAAGGCAGGCAGTGGCTTTTTAACTAAGCATACCCACATCGACTTTCTGAGCTTCGGAGGAAAAGGTCACTGATTCTCTGTTTCACTCATAGTTTTGAAAGAAGCTCCTGAATTTTTATCCCATTCTGAAATAAGGAATCTTAGACTAGGCAGCTGCTTTATAGAGATGCATGTGTTGTCACCTAGGCTGTTAAAAAGCTTGTGCTGCAGTTCAGCTGGCTGCTTGCTCTACTTTTGTGACATCTCAAAACTTCTGTGACTCAAGAATGTATGACTGATTGATTGATCTGTTGATAACGGATCTGGCTACGGTTCCTCACAGTTTAAAGTAATTACAAACCAGCACGTGACTGCTTGAGCCACAGAGGCAGCTGGAATAGGATTTGACTTTATCTTTCAAAACTGCATTTAGCAACTTGCCTTATTACAAATATGATAACAAGAAGCACCAGAAATACTCCACAGAAATCTTTGCTGCAGTTCATAATTGGGGCCAGCTGACTGCTGTCACATCAGCGCTGCAGATTTCCAGCACTTGGATTTATTTATGGGATTAAAGCAGAACTTGAGCGGGCTGTATGGGGAAGTCAGAATAACGTTACGGAAGTTTCAGGGGTTTGTTGACCAGTGCTCCTACCTAGCGCATGAGAGCCCTTTTGGGATTCGCAGGATAGCTTTTTGTCATGCAGTCCTGGAGGATAAGGGTCGTATAAATACGCCTGAACAGCTTGGCTTAAGAGATCTGGCTTTGTTAGAGCAAAGTGTCAAGCAGTGAAGAACCCCAGCCTTCTCCCTATGCCATAGCAGAGAGCCAGAGGCAATGGCCTACCATGGAAAGACGGAAAGTTAAATTCCTTTTACCTGCTGTAAAAGGGCAGAAAGGGGACAATAGAGAAAATCTTAGTACTACTGGAAGCAGTTGGAAAACTCAAAATTTAAGCCATTTTCACCCCACAGGCTTCAGGTCATGCCCACAGCTTACAGTGGCATGTGGAGATCCCAAGGCACTGCCAGCCCAGGTAGTGTTTTTGTAGGGTGGATGCAGAGCCAAAGAGGGAGGTCACCTTGAGTCTTGATGGCTGGAGAGCCGTGGTATCGCAGCGATACCAACACGCCTGGTTAACATTAGTGTCAACTAGGCAGTGCCTCGCACCAGGCTGGTTCCCACCTTTGGATTGTATCCCACTGTGCACCCACTCCTTGGAGTAACATGGTGCCAGACAGTGTTTCAGTGCCTGTGGCCTAGACATGACCTTACTCCTGCTCATGAGCTAGAGCAGCGAGCATATGGAGATCTGACTCCCTTTCCTTAAGCCTGCTGAGGTGACAGATTTGAGGTTTATTGCCTCTCTAGATTTTTAAGACTGCCCAGGGTAGTCATCATCATCACCTGGTTTGAATTCTTCTATACTCTTGGTCCTGGCTCGTCTGCTGACATCCCCGCACCCAGCCCAGGTGCTCTGTTTCAGCCAGAGCTTGGGGAGCGGTTGAACCAGAACCCTTTTTTCCTGGAATGTAATTGCAGAGTCATGTTTGCAAAGTGACCAAAGACTCTCCGAGCTGCCATTTCCTTTTTCTCTCTCTCACCTCCCCGCCCCCCTCACTCCTCTCACCCCATTCCAAAGTCAGGATGTGGATCTGAGCAGCCTGCGACGGTCTCTCCATATACAGCTTCCCACAGAGTGATCTACAGGGGACTGCAAAGGGCTGAAGCAACCAAGCAGCCTTCTCATTCCGACTGTCTGTCAGTACTTTCATGCTAACTGAAGCAGGGGCAGAGAAAAAAAATGTAAAGAAACAGTAAAGAAGCAAGCTCTGATTCTGTATCGATCAGCAGTTTTGACTATTTTTTCCTTGCCTTTTTGTTTTTAGCTTCTCTCTGCTGCTAAGTTTTTCCAGCTTGAAGCTTTACAACGACACTGTGAGATCATTTGCGCAAAAAGCATTAATACAGAAAACTGCGTGGATATTTATAATCATGCCAAGGTAAAAATAATCACTTAGGCTTGCATGTTAATGTGTCTGTCATCATACTTGTAGGTCTGTTTTACGATACATGGTCATCCATAAATCATATGCTTAGTGTGTTTGTTATGTATTTAAATTTTGTCATTCATTTACTGGGACTGAGTCGCTAATAGGTACCAAGTATAGTGATGGTCCTAAATCATGTAGTGTAGGAGCATCGGTGGCAACGTCTCCCCCTTTCCCTGAGCAGTTCAAACTGTTTCAGTGTATCACTGTGTGGCAGACCCATCCCTTGTCACGGCAACCCAAGCTGCCGAGTTATTCAACAGGAGTCACCTAAGTGCGTAAGACACCTCTCTTTGAGCTTCCAAGCTGTATTCTTGCGTTACAGTTTCCTTTTTCCCCCTGCCTGAAGCCCACTGGGGTGATGTACTCGATGCTGCAGACAGCTTGTCAATATATAAAAATGCCGTGTTGTCAAAGTGCAACGTCTCAGAGCCATGCAAGGATGGTAATGAGAATTTTATGTCTTGGAGAGGAGAGATTCACAGCTTCTTATTGGCATCAAATTATTTACTTAGCTTGTGAGGGGCCCAAGTTATTAGGCATAAAAGCATGGCATGTTTTGACCTAGAAAACCTATTTTCGCTTATTGGGGGAGGTGGTTGCCACATGGATTAGCTTCAGTTTTTCTCCTACTCTTGTGTGTTTAGTAGTTAGGCTTCCACTTGGAAGATGGAAATGATACACAAATAGTTTGCAATGAAATATTTTTAAAGCATTCTTTAGATGATTTTTTCCTATAACTTACGTAGTCCATAGGAAAGATAAATGGTGCACTGTCCTGGAGGTTTGATTGAACAGAGTAATCCTGCAGATTACTCCAAACCCCTGCAGATCTGACTACCATTCCCATCATCAGGTATTTCCTACAGAGAGTAGTAATATTAGGTCTTCTTGTACAGATAACACGCAATCAGTGTTTGAAATATCGTGAAGTTCCACCTATAAAATGAACAAGAAATGAGGTATATCTGCAGGTCCATTTATTGTAATAGGAAAAAAAATCAGCAGTGCAGGAATCTTTTGAAAAATATTTATTTTCTAGCTCATGTGGGAACTTCTTGATTTGTATTACTAAAAGTAAAACGAGTAATATTGTTTTAAAATCACATGTTTTCTTTGAATGGTGAAATGCAGCAGTTATTTACGTCCTGACTGAAGAAAGTTCTTAGGCAGAGCCTTAGACCTGTCTGAGGGACTGGTACGCTGCTGACGCTGGGACTGAACCAACCCCGTGGCTAAATCCAGCTCCCTGTGTGCCTGTAAGGGCCCCAGCCTGCAAGCCTTTTGCGCTGCAGAAACGGTGTACTTGAAGAGGCTTTTATTGCCAGGGTCAGGTTTGCACCGACATGGGTAGTGCATTGCAGAGACAGCCAAGCTAGCTGTGAATGAAATCTTGACTTCTGGAATTAGTTAAGCCACGTTCCCCTACAGCTCTGCATGGGCTAATTTACTCTGCTTCCAGTAAATTACCAGGGCTCAGCTTCATACTGCGATAGCTAGAAGGTTTCCAGGACCTTAGCTCACAAATTTAAAGCGAGTTCGGATACATCTCTTATTATGCTGTCTGCAGTGCAGAGAAGATGCTCCATCTTTTTTGCTCCCAGTCTGTGTGACATGCAGGTGATTAATCTGAGCACGGGTCGTTTTGCCCTGAGTGCTCCTGTCACACAGTAGCTTCATTTGTTTGTTATGTGAATACGAGATAATGGTATGTGGTGGAAGAGGCCAGATGGTCCTGAGGAGCCAGGGGAGCTCACAAGCAGTTCAAGCGCAGCTTGCCAGCCAAACGTCTGCCTTTCCCTGTTGCTCTCTGAAGTATGGAAGAAGCTTGTGTTAGACCACAGTGAGGATGGGAATAAGGCGAGCAAGCACTGAAGCCAGGAACCGCTGCATCAGCCAGAAGCGGATTTTGAGTAACTCACTCCTGTTGCAGGTACTATTACTAGTCCTTGCAAGCTCAGCCGCACCTGCAGGAACTTGGGCGATGCTGAGACCTGCCTTTCTAGGTGGGGATGTGTGAGCAGGTTGGCTCAGAGACACATGGAGCACAGTCTTTGTCGTCATGATTGAGAAAGATAGGATTTGGTGGAAGCATAGCATGAAGTGAGCACAGATTTGGAAAGCTATCTGGTGGGGGCCTTGGTGTAGAACAGTGTTTTTAGCAGGGTGGTGAGCTGTGTAAAAGGACCTATAGGAACAGGAGATTGAGACCCTTGCTTAAAGAGGTGAAGTACTGGTAGGAAGGTGAGACAATGTGGATTTGGTCACGTTTACAATTTGAAAGCTGAATTGAGAGTATTAAAATCATGTGTGGCATCCCTATGGGCTTTCCATTCTTAAAATTGCAACACAGAATCCTAGAACACCAGGTTGGAAGGGACCTCAAGGATCATCTGGTCCAACCTTTCTTGGCAAAAGCTCCATCTAGACAAAAGATGTCCAGACAAGGTGGCCCAACACCCTGTCCAGCCAAATCTTAAAAGTGCCCAGTGTTGGGGAATCCACCACTTCCCTGGGGAGATTATTCCGATGGCTGAGTATTCGCATTGTGAAAAATTTTCCTCTTGTGTCCAATCGGAATCTCCCCAGGAGTAACTTGCACCCGTTACCCCTCATCTTTTTCATGTGACTGCTGGTAAAAAGGGAGGCCCCATCCTCTTTGTAGCCATGCTTTAAGTACAGGAACATGGTGATGAGGTCACCCCATAGCCTTCTTTTCTCACGGCTGAACAAACCCAGTTCTCCGCCTATAGTGGAACATCACGGCTATACTCTTTGTATGACCACAGGATCAAGCCAGTGGGCGATGACCAGTATGAGTCACCCATCAAATGACCGTATGGGTCATTTAAGGTTTGCTTATACATTTTCACTCACACATTTAAGGTTTGCTCACACATTACAGTATCCCTGCCTGTTACCCTGACACAGTGTCCAGTGTAAGGGACTGACAGTCCCAAATCACATGCTCTAGAAACCTCCATTTCTCCTCCAAAGATTCCCTCAAAGCATGAAATTTTGCATGACAGGTTTCTGCAGTCACATGTCCCATCATTGCTAAGGATGGCATTCATGAAACTTAGTCTGTAGTGTGTTTTCCCAAAAGTGTAGTTTTAGGGTGTAACTCTAGCATGAAATCATGGGTCTGGTGAACTCTGTGGTAAAAGTCCCACCAATTTCCAAGTTTGTTTCCTTAACAGCCAGGGCCTTAGGGCATGGAATTGTTACCAGAATCATCAGCACAAAATCCTGTTTGATTAACTCCTTCCCCTCCACATATATATATATCTGTAAGCGTTACTGTGCCTGTCTGAAATGCTTAGCTTGCGTATGTGTTTGTGCGCAGCTCTTATGCACTGTATTTCCTGAGCGCGTTTTATCAGAATGGTTATCTTCCTCTAATTTCACTTCTTGCAGTTTCTCGGAGTCACAGAACTATCTTCCTATTGTGAAGGCTACTTTCTAAAAAATATGATGGTCCTCATTGAAAACGAAGCTTTCAAACAGCTGTTGTATGACAAGAACGGAGAAACATCTGGTCAAAATGTACTACAGGACTTAGAGAGGACGTTGGCCACAAGGATTCAGTCAATTCATTTGTCTTCTTCAAAGGGCTCCATTGTGTAAAGCGGAGGAAGATGGTAACCCTCTAATAAAGACCCTGCAAGTTACGTCTGCTGTTGCAGTTGCTCAAACGCATTGCAGTTGCTTAAATGACTACAAAAATATAATTAAAAAGTTCTACTTCGCATCCAAATAGTTCCGTGTTGGCCAAAGGTGCTACGCTTGGGCTGCGGCCCCCTTTGGATGAGGGAATACAGAATACAAAGCTCCTCCGTGTTTTTGAGCAAACGGGGTGCAAGAGTATCCAGTGAATCGCTGTTGTAATCAAATTCTGCACACACATGCGTGGTCGCGGAGCTCGATGCCAACAAAAGCCAGAACTCACATGAGTGAGCAGCAGAAGCCCCTGCCTGAGCGGTGGTGCCGGGGAACACCCGAACTGACCGATGCATCATTTAAGGCGGATTTGTTCCAGTGTTACGCATTTAAGAACTATACCTATCCCGGAGTCCATTATCTCGTGCATTTAAGAAATGTAAGAACTGTTATTGCTGTCGAGCAAAGATCAACTGTATTAGAGAGTGGGTAAGACTGTTACAGCTGAGGAAATATACTGGCAGATTTTTAGGGGTGGGAACTTTTTAAATTGTTCATAAAAAATCATGGGGTGGCCTTGTAGTTTAAAAACTATTTCTTAAGCTTAAAATTTCGTTTTCGACAGAGCTGTGTTTGAGAATCTATGTAACATGTTTTGGTTTGTTGTTTTTTAAATGGTAAAATGTACATTGTGTAAACATACCTATGATCAAGTTTTGCTTGTATTCTTTCCTAGGGTGGTATAATCTTGCCTAACAGGCTATGGTTACACCAAAGAGGTACATTACCCAGAATATCTCTAATACAGCGGGGGGGTGGGGGGCAGGAGAACTGCATGCTACTCGTGATTTGGGGTTCAAAACAACGACAAACTCAACATGCCTTTGCATGGTAACCGTACCTGTGAAATGTTACGTCCGTGCTTCGTTTCGCCAAGACAAATGCAATGTTCCTTCTTGTCAAACTTCATTTGTGAAATTAGCATATTTTTTTATTTGGTGTGGTTGGTCGTGATAGATACCCCTGGAGACCCTTTCCGAGATGCTGATTTCTGTTTGTTACAGCGAAGGGACAATAACAGATCTTTACTTCAGTAATGTGTCGATACTTTGCTACTGGCCAGAGATTGTGTCTGAGTTAGACTTTTTTTTAAATTATAATTAAATATGTACTATAGAATGATTTCTCACTGTATCCTGAGAATGTATAGGTTATCTACAATGCAGGGTTTGGGTGGGGTGGGGTGGGGGGTGTGATTTAATGTCAAAGCTTTGTTTATTTTGCAGCATATTGTTAGCAAAACGAATCTGGTACGTGCCACAACATTCCTGATGCTCTGTTTCTGAAAACCACAGCAAGAAATAGTCAAGGATGTTGCCTTCTCCATGGCAAAGTGACGTTAATGTATTTATTTTCTAGCACGTCGTTCAGAAACTGTGCCCAGTTCATAGACTTTAGAAGTTTTATTTTAACAGTGCACGTTAACCTCTCGTTCTTTTGTTGAAGCGTCTGCATCGGGTGCTCTTCCATGTTGATAGCTTTTGGCGTGCTCGGAGAACACCGTTTTGGCTGTAGTTATCAACACGGTAGGAGGCTGTTTTACGACTGAGGTGTAAATCCTCCTGTGTGCTTGGTCTTTTAAAGCCTCTACAGTTTCTGCAACAAATCACAAAAAATGTCCACTGATGTCGCAGAGACACAGCATGTCAGTCAGTTGGACTTTTATTTT
Source organism: Psophia crepitans (assembly GCA_013399095.1). Classification (NCBI taxonomy): domain Eukaryota; kingdom Metazoa; phylum Chordata; class Aves; order Gruiformes; family Psophiidae; genus Psophia; species Psophia crepitans. The sequence goes on from VWZZ01000410.1 coordinate 427,135, forward strand.
GTTTTAGTCTGCGTAGTAGATGTTCACACAAGATGTTGTCTGGAACATTTAAGTAACGGCAACTTCTGTGTGTTGCGATCTTAGAGAAGCGAGGCCATGGTTGACGCAACAGCAACACACAGGGGTGCTTGCTGTCGTTTGGTATGCCTCCTCATCTGTGGAAAGCCATCCTTCCATGCCGATGGTAACTGGGTAGGAGCAGACCTCATCCCGCAGCCTCCTGGTTTAAAAGCGCAAAGTCTTTCCAACAATAATCATGATATTAACATTTTTCCCGTGGACACGTGCATAGTGTCCAGCAAAGTCGTCAGGAGTTGCATACACATCTATCCGTAGGCAAAATAGCTTTTTTGGGAAGCGTGCCCACAGGTACCGCTGTGGATAGGCAGTCTGGCATCTGATGCTATAATGCTCGCCACGGGTGGTGTGCTGCTGTTTCTAGCTCAAATACTAACTGTGCTTCAGTAGGGGGATGTAGAGTCCTGTCTGCAGAAGCTGCCCCTGGAAGGTGATGTCTTTTGAGCGTTTCTAGGAACCTGCCTGTGACTCATTAGGAAGGAAACACTGATAATTCTGTGCTAGTCGTTCCTCTGATGAGTTGAGAGTATCTGTGGCAGTGCTTACTGGTTTTTCTTTTAGAGGTGAAGGGCTCAGTACGTCCTTCGGTGGCTGTACGTGAACTGGGTGCTCACCGTGTTGGGGCACTCAAAGGCAAACACGAGACAAAGGCTTTAGTGCCAGAGTGCAGCTGCCTCCAAACACAGGCTGCCCAGGTCTGCCAGCAGAGCTGCGCTGGCCCACGCATCTCTGTGTCCCGTTGCTCCTTCAGGAGCTTGTTGTTCTGGATGGCTGAGCACGACAGAAAGCGGGGCACCCACCACTGCCACAAGACCTGCTTTGCTGGTGTCTAGCAAATGGTAGGAGAGAACGAACCCCAAGAAGTTATCATTCAAAGCAGTTGCAGGGAGGGATTGCGGCTGTTGATTTATAATAACTTTTTCCCTTCAAAACACTGGTAATCCCAAAGTCACAGGTGTATATCTGAAAGGAACCTTAAAAAAAAAAATAAAAATCATGGTTTTCAATCTTCAACCTGTGACCCCCGTCACTTTTGCCGTTAGAAGAGCCAGCCTCTGTCTAACCCTGGTATTCCTTTCTCCTGGAAGTAATCAGCAGACCTTTGTAGATCCACAGACCAGTTTGAAAACCCATTTTAGTCCACCTCTCCTGCTGTGAGCCTGGGTGAGGTCTAGCTGAACCACGCCAGACAGTGTGCAGCTTGCAGGCACTTGAAACATCCAGTGACGGAGATCCATGACCTTCACCACCCTCATAATCGGAAGGTTTTCCTAAGAGATTGTTTGGAATTTCTTTACTGCAAATCAAGCTACTTGTCCTCTAAGCCCTGACTGACAGGGAGAACAGATGATCTTACAAGATTATTCTGTGTATGAGAGGAGTTATCCTCCTTTCCTCACTAGTACTGGCTTTCCTAGTTCCTTTGCTAGTGTTTTCTAGGTCTCTGATTTTTGCTGTCGTTCCCCTCACAAGTCCCCAGTTTCCCCAAAACGCGGTGCTCCAGCAGGGGTTTTGCACTGTAACAAGCAAAGCAGAGTGACTGTCTCCTGTGGTTTATGTAAAGCACATCAGGAAATATACCCCAGAATATTTTCTACAAGAACATCCCGTGGCTGACTTCGATCTAGTCTGTCTTCTGTTACAATTCCTGGGTGACTCGCTGCTGCGTCCCCAGGAGTTCCCATTTTTATTTGTTTACTACACCTTCCAAAGTGTAACACTTTCAACTCGTCTTTATTAAATTTCTTCTGCTTTAATTGGGACAATTTCCCCACTTCATCAAGATCAATTGCAATTCTGGTCCTGTCTCCTAGCCTGTTTCATAATCTCCAAGCGTTATTGTACGTGGCTTCATGCATGGATTCTTCATTCCATTAATCTGGGGGGGACGGGCTCTGTTGTCAATTTAATCTAAAAAGCAGTGTGAATTTCAGTGGGTGCCCATGAATACCGTCCCTATCAGATAAGGCTCTTTCCAGCAGAGCATTTTATTAGCATTTTTTTTGGAGAGATGGCGTTATCTTAGAAAAGAAAAGGCCTTCTGCTGCTTTAGTCTTTGTACGAGTTGTAGTAATTTACAAATTTTGAGGGAAAATATTGCCTCCAATCTAGGTGAAATGGAAAAAAAAATACAACATCCTTAGAAAAACTTGAGATTTTTCTTTATTTTAAAAAATAAAAAATAAAGGTCTTAACTTTCCAGCCTGTAATGAGCGAGGGGCTGTTTCAGTTCCTTTCCATCTGTCTTTTTTAGACTAATGCCCTGCTGTAATATTTGAGGACTTACAGGCATCCTGCCCCTGCCTCACGGCAGATCTTTCCTTCTGCCTCTCTACAAGGTCCTCCCTTAGTTTCCAGACTTTCCTGACATTTCCACTTTGCCTCACGTCCTGCCAGTTTCCACACTTCCCATTTTTTTTCACTTGAGAGCCCTACTGGATCCCTTCCCAAGCCCAGAAGGGGTGTCTCTGTTCTCCTGAAAGGGTGATTTTCCAATAATTGGCTTGAGAGCTGGGAAGAGAAAAGGATGGGGAATGTAGGAGGGCAAAGGTTTTGGGCATCACAGAAGGCGGCTGGTATTCTTTTCATGACAAATTTCAGCACTGTCTACTTGTTTCTGAGATTTTCCCCTGATCTGTTCTTTATGCCTGCTGTCCCCTAAGCACAGCTGGTGGCCAGATGCTCTCCGCTCTGGAAAAGGGCCAGCTTCCTAACCGCTAAGACTTTTCCCCCCCCTCCCCAGCTAAAACTTTGCCTGCTCGGTCTCAGCTTCTGAGTAGATTTGTGCAAATGTCTATTAAAGGCAGAGGAAACATCTTTAAAGAGGTGTGAAGGCTTAGTAGCCAGGCTCCTATTGGCACTAATGAGCGCTGCTTGCCGAATCCTCCACATGCGGCTTTTGACACTGAGTCTTTTTGTACCGAATATCCACTGGCTTCATACCAAACGTTGCACGAGTCCTGGACGGGCTGCAGGGTGAGATGTGCTGGGGGCTTTTGGAAATTGGAGGTTTGTTTCAGAGCGCAGCGCGATGTGCTGCTCTTTGAAGATCAGAAGAAAAAGGGAAATCCTCAGTTTGTACCGAACTAAACTGCTCTGAGGTGGTGCGGTGAGCAAAAAGAAAGGACATCTCTTCTTCCCTCCCCCTACCTGTCCAGAATCAGAGGAGGGTTGTGTTGTGGTTGTGGCATGCAATGCAACTAGGTCTGTGGGCACTCAGGCATGCAGGACCCTGTTTAAGTGGAGGTTTTTTTATGTTCAAGAAAAATGCAGGTGGTGTCAAAAGTTCACGCATCCGCAAGGCCTGGGTCATCCTAGAGAAAAAGCTATTCCCAGTATTCTTGTCTATGGGTTAAATCCTAGGAGAAGCTGAGAACCTGCAGAACTTTAAGTCAGTTGCAGATATTTTGTGTGCCTCAGGAGCTGGCTCTGTCTTAGATACATTGCTGACAGATGTCATTCTGAAGCCTACATTCACTGAAGCTGCCTCTGAAGTCGGTGAATTATTATTTTGTATTTTTTTTTAATGAATGAGAGTTACCTGAAGTCAAAGATCTGAAATTAGTTTGACAAAGTGTATTTCACGTGAAGCTTTGGAAGTGCTTTACAGAAATGGAGGGCCTGATGTTGCTTTCATCCTCTGGACCAGACACGTTGAAATATATAAGCATTAAAAAAGCTGCTTAGGATTTGTCCTAATATTTAATAAACTAGCTTGCAGAAAGTTCGCTTTGAAATAGCACTCAAATAATATCTGAAACCCCATAGACGAGAACATCACTGATTTTAGATGTCTGCTTGTAAGGACAACATTTATACCTCTAACTGGCAGCACTTCTAGTCACATCTTCCATACAGTTACAGCAAAATTAATGTTTTGTTATTTGTTTTGAGGTAAGGCCCATTATCTTCAGTGGGTGAAAACTGGGGCTGCCTGCTCTGACCAGATTATTGCATGCCAGTAGAATGGCACCTGACCTACCAGCTATAACTGGCCTCCAAGGGCAAAAAATAGCAAAGCCAAGTCTTCAGCTGTGAGTCAGCGACCTGCGAGTTCAGTGAGACCGCTGCTGAAAGCATGACGAATGCGATGCCCACAGCAGAAGGAAAATCTGGAAACCCGCAGAAGCTAACGGGCATTGTCAGCTGCCTTCAGTGAGCCTAAGAGCGGGGAAGCAAGCTCAGCGTGCATGGGAGGGGGTTTTCCATTTATTTTTGTTGCCATTAAACTGTCATTTGCCTTGGTTCAAGGCTTCTTGCATGGAACAACCGTGGATGACCTAGCATGTATTTATCTTAGGTGCGTGGAGAGGGCTCAAAATGTGGTCTCTCACGTTCTCAAGTCGGTGGTCTCAGTAGAGGATGCTTTTTGTGCTTTGCTTGGGCTGCTTGTCACTGGAACAGCCAGGAGACATGGCAGCAACTTACAAGAGAGGTTGCATTGGCTGGACAGGTTAAATGCTACAAACATCTTGTGGTTTGCAAGCTATGTTGTTTAGTTGGCTACATCTGTCCACCTGATTGTACATGATGTACCAGAACAGCAATTTTCATGTTTGTTTTCCTTTGGAGAGGCTTACAGTTTTGTTCTTTCACCCTGCAGAGGTGGTGACACTGTGTGAACGGGCATGCTTAGATTAGACACAGGTTTCTGTCCCTGTTGGATGGCACGCTAATGAAGAGGTCTTGGTGAGGGAAGAGGATTAGGTACAAGAATTTGAATGTCTAAACCCAGATCTTTGCCTTGGATTCCAGAGGTACAGTGTTCCCTATTTCCTGCTTCATTTGTTCCCCAACTCAGACTTTCCATGAAATCAAAGTGGAGGGGAGGGCAGAAGACAGGGCAGGAAGAGAGGAGAACCCACCCGTTCCTCAGCATCCCCAAACCAGCCCGTCTGGCTGTGGTGTCTTCAGTGCCCACACAGAGGGTTTGCTGCGTCCCACCGCTCAGATGTGGCCGTGGAGCTCGAGCAGTTGGTAGATTTTCTTTATCCTTATAAATATATCTCCACTGCCGCAGCTGCAAGAGCAAATTTGCCTGAACCCCTTTGTGTGTGGTTAACTTTGGTCTTTCCACTTCCCGTCATCTCTGCTGCTGTGTTTTCATTAAAACTTCCATTACTCGGCTTTACCCAGCGCAGTGAGAGGCAATCTTGTTTCTTATTGCCTTTCTAAAGCAAACAAAGACGGGGAAGAAAACTCTCTGAAATACCCAATCAGAAATCATTCATGGTTTAAAATAAGTCACATTAGAAAATGGAGATGCTCAAACACACAAAAAAAAGCCACTTTAGAAAAAGCGAATGTGTTAGAAGGTCATTTTAATTAATTAAGGTCAAAGTCTTAAGACCTCAAGTGTTCTGGCAGGGACGGATTAACGTGGTTCAAAACATCTGGCCTTGTTCAAGCCACAGGTTCAAGAGAGTCCAGCCTTACCCTTTCCCCTTCCCAGCAGTGGATAATTGGCTGTCCTGTTGCTTACTGCGTGAGGGGCTTTCAAATGAGCCTTTCCAAAGTCTGGTTCTCTCCATTCTCCGTAGCTTTTACAGCGCTCGCAGCACATCTGCGGGCTGAGGTTTGCTCCTGAGCATGGTGGAAGCTCCCCAGCGCTGGCTGTGCCTCACTGGGGCAGAAGGTTGGAAGGAGCACAGGAAGCCCCTGGAGCCTCAGCAGGGTGAAAGCTGCTTCCCTGGCATCCAAGCATTCACTCGATCAAATACCCTTCTTAAGCTGCTCAAGGCTGGGTAGACCACTGATAGACAAATTTGGGACGGTCAGTTCAATACCTTGGGAACTGATTTTTGCCTTGCAATTATTGAGCCAGTGACTAATTGTGCCATTTGGGGACACAGTAAAAATGTACAGTCTTCTCTGAGCTGTGAGTTTATATATATCCATTGAAGAACAGAAGGACTAAAGGCAAGTATCTGAGAGCTTTTTGACCTCATGTTCCCGGCTAAATTCTGATTAATGCTAGAAAAACGTGACTTATTTAAGTCTCATCAGTACATTTTGACCAGTATGTTGCTTCCTGTCCATATTTCTCGAGTGTTGCAGCTGCTGTACAGCCGTGTGCACTGCACCGGTGGGGAATGGAGGTGCCTGAGCATTATGCGTACAATAAGTAAATCCCACTCTTTGCAATGCAGGACATTCATTCTACCGATCTCTTCAGCATTATATGGAAGGTTGAATGATGCATCTCTGCTGTTTACAGGCTCGAGATAAGGTCAATGCTCTTTTTCCCTGCTCTCTCTTTACTCTGCCAACTACCACGCAGCAGAGGGACCTGGATCCTGCATTTTTTGAATTGTAATGAAGAGCAGCAGCAAAATAGTACAGGAAATATAACTCTTTCTCCACTACCCTCAGTAACAGGTGGGCTACCAGGGTGTCCTTCAGCCCCGCTCATCTGAGCACTGGCTGTAAGGCCATTTGTGCATTAGTTATCCTCAGAGCAGGCTGTTGGTTAGGGTGAAGTCTGGAAAGCATCTTAAGTCACTGAGGACAGAAGTGGCATTGTAAAATAATTTATTCTGTATCATCCAAGCTGTCCATTTTCTGCTTCTGTGTGGGTGTTGGTGTTGTGTTGGTTGGCTTTTTTTATGGAGAAGAAAAGGTTAAGCATATGCAATGCTTTGGATTGTCTGTCCATAGTTGTCTTTGTGTGTTTGTATGTTCGAGAGAGAGAGAGAGATGGACAGTAAATAGATCTATGGGATATGTTATGAGGCGTGAAATCATGTTTGTAATGAGATTTCTTGTTAATGGCAGTCAGCCTTACTTGATGCTAAGCATTAATGCAATATCCATTTAGTGCAGCTAAACCTCCCTCCGCTCCACTTTCCCAAATGGGTTGCACTTTGTACCTAGTTTAGCATTTATAAATATTTGATACAAAGTTCAAGAAGTAATTTACATGTTAAACGAAGGATATATGAATGTTCTAGGAAAAATACAAGTTAAGATTCTACTATAACATCATTCACAAACCAAACATGAAAGCGTGATGAAATTTGCCCCATTAAAATGCCTGGAAGCCTTTTCATTGATTTTTCTAGTCTGCGGGTTAGGTCTGTTTTCCATCTCTCTTTCACAGTACGTCACCTTTGAAGTCTTTGCGCATCAGGCACTTCCCAAGCCAAACGCATATCTGTAATTAGAAAGCACAATCTTGATCTTTAAATGGGGAATCCTTCCCCTGTCATCCGCTTCTGACGGGCTGGGTTTGTATATTTGTGTTCACCTTTGAAAAAAGCAGCTGAATGGGGAAAACCCAGTGCGGGCATCCTGGAAAGACAGAAGAGCCAGCACTGTCTGTGGGACAACTCTTTGCTTCCTTCCTCCCTCTTCACGTCCACTCCCACTCATCCCTGAGATGAGTCTTTGAACTTAAAGCTAGGAAAGCAAAATGAAAACAAGAGGAAGGGATGTGCTAGAAATAAGATGGTTTCTAGAACAGTGCACAACTATCGAGTTAATCCTGATTTTTTGCACTTTTGAGTCAGACTCCTAATTTGTGTAATACAAACCCAGGAATAGTTTAAGATTGTTTTGCATTTGTTATGATTCTTATGAATTTGGATTTGTGTTTTCTCTAGCAAAGCAGGTTTTTTGATGCTATCCGTTGTTGGGGTTTTATGGGAAGGTTTCACTTCACTTTTTATTACGAAGCAAATGAAAGATCACTCAACCCAACAGCAGTCATCAGCAAACACTGGGGTATTGTTGTCCTCCATCCCACAGATGTAGCTTAAATACTAGTCTGTGGCTTCACGGGCATGTTTGAGGTCATCTACAATCAACAACACAGGTGGAACTTTCTTCCCTTTGCTTGCCCATATACGAGTGTTCAACCTCTAAAATAGCAGAGGGTCAGAGTATAGACAATAGGATGGCAGATGTTTTTCAACAGAGAAAGAGCATAGCTAAGAATTACAAATGTTCCTGGAACCAAATATTTTTCCTCAGCCAGCCATCTGTAGCTCGTTCGAAGATGTCAGCCTCTTAGGTCTGTTAGATGCTTTTGAAAATTGCCTGTTCCGTGCCGTTAATGTTCCAGAGCCAACCGTTCCACTGACGGCGCGAACTGAGGGCGCTCTGAAATGAGGCAGAAGAGAATGTGTTAAAAATAGAGGAGCTCAGCCATAATTTGAAGTGGCAGCTTCTGTCCACTGTGTCCACAATTTGAACGTTATTTTTTAAATGTGTGTTGGTATTTGATTTCTTTTGATTTTTTTTTAATTACTGTTTTTAAAATGAACATCACTATCCCTTGAGTATAATGTATTCAGTCAGCAAAATCAGAAACCTTTGCGTGTTCTATCACATAATTAGGTCTTTATCATAAACGTTGGGAAAACTCTGAAGGCATCTTCTCCGAGTGCACCTTTGGTTATCTTAAACCCCATGCTGTCTGATCCTTTTAAAATCTCCAATGAGATTATGATTCATTTGTCATTGCTCGACATCATTTTGTTAACACTGTACAAAGGCAGGGTAGCATGTGAAACCTGCAGGTTGTTTTTTTGTTACTGTATTACTCTGAAAGAGAAAAATTAACCAGGTCTTTGTGAAATACTCCCCTTAGCTTGCGAGGACATGTGCAAAGCCTCTGCTCCGAATGCCTCATCACCATCGGGTTGCAAAATGGTATTAGAGAAAGATTTTTGAGAAACTTAACTCCAGTGGTGCAGAACATGCACTTGTTAAAAGTCTGCTCTCTCCCTCCCCTGAAGTCAGTGAGAATCTTTAATGGGAGTTACTGCAAGGCCGTATGGGGTTTTAATGCACCGGCAGATATAATTTCCCATCCAGTCATCTGCACGGTTGTGGTGGGTACACCATCGAGGCTGAAGGCCAAGTCCTGCTGTCACTGCACACATCAGCCCTGCTTCGGCAGGAATCATAAACATGTACTTACGTTACAGCAGTTAGTTGCACAATTTTGAGGTTTTTTTGCTGAGGAGAAATGGGAGCGGGTAGGTTTTCCTTCTGCTTGTTCTTCACCGCCTTTGCGTTTCCAGTGGCTTTATTAGAAGCATCAGACATTTACGTGCTGCAGAATGAGGCCTGAGCAGGGTGGGAAAGATTTTTATGAATTTAGACCTGCCCAAGAAAACATCAGCCGTTCTAATTTTAGACAAGTTGCATTCCATATCCATCTGTTTAGTGGATCAGTCTGATGTTTACTGTTTAGTAAATTACATTTGGTCTTTTTTTTTTCTTTTTTTTTTTTTAAAGTTTCTTTGAGGGCATTGCCTGCCATCAGCTAGTGTAAAACAGTGCCAAGGACTTCCGAACATACCCTTCGGGCCAAACTGTGCTAGCTTCACATACCACAGTCCCATCAAAAGCAAGGAAAGCTGGACTGGGCCCATGAACTGCAAACCCCCTGATGTCCAGGCTTGCCTCATTTCATACAGATTGATGACTTCCTGGGAAAAAAAAAAACCATGGTGCCAATTCACCCCAGTTAAAAATGTATTGAAGTCAAGGAAATTATATTAGACATGACTGCAGCCTACCAAATGCAGTCCTGTGCAAAGGCAGAACTCCAAGGGAAAGTAACGGGAATTTCCGTTACGGAGCTTGCAGGACAAAGCCTACGTATTGAACTATGGCAAAATGTCAACTCCGTGTAAACTCTCCTGGTGGCTCTGTGTAAAGGTTTTTGAAGAAATCTTGGTTGGAACACACCAGAGAAAAATAAACTTGCACCTTGATAGAATAGCTTTACTTGTATATACTCTATGTAAATTTTAAACCAGAGGATACGTGTCATTCCTTGTACATACCTGACTAGAACGGTGGCAGTGCTGTGCACTGCCGTTTAGGAGATCCAGGTTCTCCAGTGTTGGCTTTCCAACTGTAAAGGCTGCAGGAGACTGCTTGGGACCAGCCAAAGGTAGGATGGATAGATGCTCACCACCCACTGCTTAGAAAAGAAGGAGCAGGGATTGGAACAGATGTTGGCTATGGAGAAGATTGCTTGCCTCCACTCCTGGCTAAAGGACAAGTGCCTCCTCCGCTGTCATCTCCAACAGAAGTGATTTATGGTCAAAGAGTGTGGAGAACATTCAGAGCCCGATTTGGATCAGTCTTTCTTCGGGGTCTGAGCTTATAAGGAACCCACGCTCCCGGTGCAAGATGGGAAGGTCCATGAAAAAGCAGTGTGTATATATGTCTACCTATTTGTCTGTCTGTTATCTAATATCCCGGTGTTTCTGAATTGAATGGCTTCAGTAACCTGTAAACAAGTGATTGCTCCTGTTGTGTTACTGCTTTGAAATCTTTGCATGCACTCTGGCATATAATTCTTTAAGGAAAGAAATTATACATATTATATATATATATTGTAGCTTGCGAAATATTCATGTTGAAGAGCCATGTTTTGTGCAAATTGTACATTTATGTTGTGAGCAATATTGCGATATGAACATTTATTAGTTGTTGGCATTAAAACATGTTTTTATTGATAGTAAATTTGTCACATTATTTTTGAGCGTATGTATGTATCCCAAGCTTTCAAACTCAGGCATTAGATCAACTACTGAAGGAGACTTTATCTGTGCCATAGAAGTAGCACAGGCTTTCAGTAAATAGGCAGGTGTGCAAGTCCCGTTCTAACGCACGTTGCAAGGCTGATTCTTCATGCAGTTTGTCAGGCCGATACTTCTCTTTTGCCAGTGCTGGAATTCGAGTTTGGTACGAGGACGATGCTGCCCTCGCCTAGAACAGAACTAAAACCCCAACCTTGCAAAACAAAGTGCTTCACTCCTACTGCTCTCTGTCTCTGCAGGTGCTTCGATGTAAATACAACGAGGACTTAAGAAAGTTCCGATTTCCTGCCGGATAGCCAATGTTCTACTTTCAAATGTTCATGCTAGATAGTTCTCAATGTAGGGGCTAGATAAAAGTGTAATACCACTATGGCTTTAGGAAAGCTACAGTGTTTGGAGCTTGACCTTGAAACTTTTACCTGATTTCTGAACATCATTGGTGGCTTTGTTCGCTCAATGTTTACCTCTGAGAAACGTATGCTATTGATTTAAATGTTTAATATATTGACTGCCTTTTTTTGTATATTTGTTATCATAAAGGTTTGGTTTAAATGCTAACAATTGTAGTCTATTTTCAGACTTTAAATAACATACAGTTCTGTATTTGGAAGGCAAAGTTATTAATAAATATAGCAATTTGGTATTTTATTCCTATTTTATACAGCTGCCCCCATAGGTTATTATCAGATGGCAATGAATATTGCTGAACAGTAGGTGGAACTCCTTTGAACGTGTTTATGAGCCATCTCTGTTCAATAAAAATTCCATTGTTTTCTAGCCTAGGAATTGGCTGCTGTGAGTGTTTTTGTTGTTCCTTCTCTTCCTCGGGTGTTTCTCAATGTCCGTAACTCAGCAGCAGGACTGGGGTTCTCTCAAAAACCATCTCCCAGAAAACACACGAGTTCGGGTTTTACATCTGGAAGTCCTGGTGCTGTTTTCCCCCATACACCGCTGTCGGTACGGTTGCCGCGCACGTGAAGAAGTGGTGCGGAGTCTGTTCCCAAAACCTTTTTTCTGAGCCCTGATCTGGCAAAAAATGGACACGTAACGCCCAGGAACGGAGCTCCAAGCTGTTTTAAATTAAGCATCATCAAATACCTTGTAGCCAAACAGTTTGTAGCGTGAGGATCCAAAAGGCTGGAAGGTTGCTTCACTACTGCAAGTGCACACAAATAAGTGGTCAATGGGTCTCTCAAGGAGAAGTCAGAAGTAAGCAGAGGGAACTGATTAACTTTAGCATGAGCGTAAAAATAAGGCTTTGAAAAATAATTTTATTTTAGATTTTTTAAAAACTTTTAAAAATTTTTCAAGTAATTTACAATGTTTTCTGCCTCGCGTGTTTTAGTCGCTTTGGAATCATAGTCCTTTCTTCATAATGCATCAGATTATTAAGAAACAGGTTGGTCCAGGAGGCAAAAGGTGGGAATACCTTTTCAAGTACAGCCTGTAGGCGAGTCGTGGGAGTGAGACGCTGCTCACACCACACTGGGTGACTGTCCAGACCAAGATGGTGGCTCTGCCAGGTGCCTTCAGGCTCTGCAAGCTCTGCTGGCCAGGAGCAGAGTTTGAAAATCAGCTCATAGGGAACCCTACAGGTGTCAACGTTTTGGGAGAGTTGTAGGCTCCCTTCCCTGCCTCTCCAGTATCTGGGAAAAAACCAAAGCAGGTTCACATGTAGCAAACTGGGATGACCCATCACCTTTCCCAACTGGTGACACCGGAACAATTTTAAAACATTATTTCTGTGTGTCTGAGTTAACTCTTCAGGGAAAGTAAACAGGGAAGTTCGGCTGTAATTGTTAACACTGTTCCTCTGGATTCTCTGTAAACTCATCCATGCTTTTGCTACGTTCAGTTCACATTTTCTGAGGTTTTCTGGACAATCCTACCATGCAGAGACTGAGGGCTATGGCACGCGTTCACTGAGCTAATTAAGGTTTAGGACAGTATTGCCCACTGCTGTGTTTTCTCCTCTGCGGGGCAGAAATGGGCAGCAATGTCTACCCCATCACTGCTACGTACCAGGGCTCACCTAGAGGACCCTCAGGTTTTGTCCTGAGGCAAAAACACTGTCAGAAGTGCTTGACGTAGTCTGCTGACGGAATCAGTAGCAGTGGCATCTGTGCAACACAGAAAGATCATTGTATGCGTTAGTTTGACTACTTAGAAAGTAACAGTAATGTTTAAACCACTCAGAAGCAATAATTCTTTTTTTTTTTTTTTAATCTGCATAGTAGCTTATACAGGCATATTTCTAGGTGTGTAGCAGGATCAGCTAAGTTTTTCCATGTCAACAGAGCCTTATATTTTAATGAACATTTCTGCAGTGGCTTTCATTTTGTCTAATGAATGTTTCAAGGAAAATGTTGGTCCAGAGTGGGTGTGTGGGCTGGCTATCTCTAAGCTTTGCTGTGGCAATGTAAGACTACAAGGTAAAGGATGTCTGAGAACCTGTGCACATATCCCTGCAGACTGGGAGACTGCCATACCCAGCGCAACCCTACTGCCTGGCTACCTGCCTAGAGCTTATTAGCCCCTCTGCTCTATCCAGTGGCTTGTGTAACAAGTTGGGAGTCTCCTCCCGGAATAATGAATACTCGAGGCAACTAGTACTGAACTTACTATTACACTTAGACATGGAGGAAAAAGAGATGTGCCACCATTGAGACAAATATTGGCACTAAAGTCTCCCCTCGCTCCCGTGGTGCTGGAGGGGTGAGAGTCTTCAGGTGCTTTGATGTGTCCATCTGCCCTTGAAGGCGTAAACGTAGCCCACGTGCCACTTGTCCTGGTGCTCACCCAAGTGCATGCTGGCACTGTGGGCCTCCGCTTGGCAAAGCCTGGAGCTGCAGGCTGTAGCGACGTCTGGGGAACGCACATAGACCCCACTTCCCACTTGCTGTGAGAACAACCGTTACGGGGCAGAACTCACATAACTTGGCTGAGTCTCAGCACATGGATCACTGCCAGTTGTTTTTTTTCCCATACCCGTATGTTTACTGACGTTCCGTAACTAGTGAGTCCTTAGCATGTTGTATAGTTCTAGGCTTCTTTTCAACTCCCTTCATTTTCTCTGTGTAAGTTGGCCAGGAATGGCTTGCTAGGTCCTCAACTGTGTCTTACCTTCATGTGCCTCTTGGCTCTTCCTCTCCCGCACGCCTCTTTCCCTCTCAACTCTACTCCTGGATTTCTACCAATGTATTTAAAGTTATTTTTCTCTATTGGCCCTGTGTGGCAAATGTGACCATTCTCCACATCCAGCCATCTTTTCTCCAGCTTGCTGAAAGGGCACTGACAATATTTCTTTGTATTCCTCTTTGATGGTTCCAGCACTATTTTACGGCAATCATTGCAAGGATGATGGGATTCACTCCCAAGCTCTCAGCACGCATTTTGGGGAAGGAGATGCTCTATAAGCATGCCTCTCTGCCATGGTAATACATTCACTGTATTCCAAGGATGTAATGCCTTTAATGTTTGTCTAGTTCACCCTTATTACGAGACATAGTTAAAAGATAAGTGGCAGACCTAGTTTATTCCAAAACGTTAAGCAAAGAGCACCAAAACCAATACGTAAGATCTGGGAGAATAAGCCTTAGCTCAAGGATGTTTTATCTTTTAAAGTGAGGAAGTTGGTGCTGTCCCAGAGAACTCCTTAAGGAGATCATGGATGAAAGAAAACCAAAGCAGCCTTGTTTCAACTGCCTGAAAACTTAACTTTATACCTAGCTATCAGTTCAAGGGTTTGTCTCTCCAGGCTATGCTGCTGCGTGCAAACGGGGTATGTAGTCTCCCTTGACAAGATGCTGACCTACTGAGATCTGATCTTCCTTCGGTTTCCTCACGGTATTCATGCTTTGTATTTCACAGAAGCACACAGGGAATGCAAATAGAGAATCAAAAGGCAACCTTGAGGACTTTTATCACTGCCCTTGGTGTTTCAAAGCCACTCTTAAGTACTCCTTTTTTTCTTTACTAAGTTAGAGGATTCCTTGATGTTGTGACCTTGGTTTTAGCTGTTCAGCATCTCTGGGACTGCAACACTAATATTTTGCAGCTCATTTGAGAAAACAGAAAATTTTTTTTTTGAGTGAGATGCCATGCTAGTCTATCAGTCTCTTTCCCCTCTTCTCATCTGAGCAGGTCAGCTGAACCATAGCCCTAAGTCTACAGCGTAACTTCTCTCACATAAAATTCCCTTTGTTGTCTTGCTTACAGCCTGTATGATTTGCAGTATAAACCTTTTCATGGCTTGTAGTACCTTCCAGCTGTCATGTTAGAAATGTTTACAGTGTCTCTGACAGTTTCATGATTCAAGGTATATCAAGGTCCTTGCAGAGCACTAGACACTGGAGCTCTTTAATTTTTTAAACAGTTACTGGACTTTTTAAACAGTTATTGGAGAGCCTCTGCTTCCACACCCCACTCCTTCAACAACCAGTTTTCTCCATCCCTACTCAGTGTGAAGAAGAACACCGTAGCTTTCTTGGCACCTTGACACACTGTTCTGGGTTTGGCTAGAGTAGAATTAATTTCACTGGAAGCTGGGATGGGACACAGCCAGGACAGGTGGCCCAAACTGGCCAGGGGAGGTATTCCATACCATGTGACATCATGCTCAGCAAGGGAGGGGGGGAGGCTGGTCGGGAAGGGGTGGTACTTCTCAAGGCGGTGCAACTTTGGGACGGTCCAGCTTCGGAACGGGTCTGAGCGTGTGGTCTGAGTTGTACGGTATTGTGTATCAGCAGCACTGGTTTGTTTTTTTCCTTTCCCTTTCACTCCCTTTGCTGTCCCAGTAAACTGCCATCTGCCGTTATCACAGCTCAGGGGAGTCTGTTTTCTTTCCCCTTCCCCTTCCCCACTGCGGGGAGAACGAGCGGCTGTGTGGGGCTCAGCTGCCGGCTGGGGTAAAACCGTGACAGTCCTTTTTGGCGCCCAATGTGGGGCACAACGGGTTTGAGATAACAACAGATCTGATTCGAGAGTGTTATAACAACTTTTGTTCTAAGTATTCTTTGGATTACTTTAAACAGCCGCTGGTCACAATGCTGTTTTATGTGTTCACATGGCTGTGGCATGCAGGCCTCTACCTGCCGTATGTATTGCCCACAATGCTCTTTGTCCAGGTTCTCATTTTGCTGTATTGTGTGACATCACTTTATGGTATGGTAACATAAACAGTCATGAGCCTCAGTGGGTATTTGTATGGGGCCTTGCCCTAAAAAAGAAGTTGGACCATCCCTTTGCAGGGGCCATTGATTTTTCCCGCTGACCCCGCTTTTCCTGACCTGGTAAATCCATGTCAGAACAGAAGTTTGCTCTGCTTAGGTAGGTGACCTCCTGCAGCTGAACCTTCCTGAATGTTTGTGACAACACCTTGGACAAGATACAGGCACACGCTTCTTGTTGATGTGAACTATCTGGCACTTGTGTCCTCAGGTGAAAAGCAGTAGGTAGGGATGAGTCAAACGTGGATCCAGAATTAGGGGCAATGTTTTAGTGCTTTTCACTTCAGACAGGCAAAAGTTTCTGACAGCAGAACTGGTGACTAAACTGAAGCAATGAAAACCACTGCTATCAAGTCTTGCCTTACTTTTGCGCGGGTGCCTCAGGAGACAAAGAAACTCAGCTCTGCTCATCAGAGGATAAGAAATGAGTCTAAGGAAGATTCCAGGCACAAACCAACTCTGGAGGAGAAATGCTGATGTATCTGATTGATCTCTGACAAGGGGGGAAAAAAAAAAAAAAGGCCTTCAAGTTTTAGAAGCTTGTTTTTAGAAAAAGCCCAAGGCCAGTCTGGAACAGGCTTTAGCATGAGAATGTTTGATGACAATTCTTCTGGTCAGAGACCTTTTATTTCCACGGGACCTGAACTTGGTCCTTGCATCCTTCCTGAGACAGCCATTCCCGTCCTTGCCTCCTGTTGCACACACCTTTCTTCATAGCCATTTCTTCCACCTAGCAGAGATTTGAAGAGACTTCTGTCAGCTATACAGCCTTGTTCTTGATTAGGATACCTCTTTGGGTTCATCCCAAAATTCCTCCAACAGTTGTGTCAGCATTCCATCCAAATTAAGACACGAACATCTGCTTGCTTTCCCAAGCCTCACACCTCTGTGGCTGAGTCATCTCTGGACAAAAAAATAACAAGATGACCTTTTGTCTTACTGGTGTGCTATGACCTGTGAGTGGTCCTGGGTGGTTTCCTGGGATGAGCGGGCAGTACCGCACTAGAGCTCACTTACTGTCAGTTACTGTCAGCTCAGATGTCTGCAAGGAGCTTCATGCCTGGGGCACCACTCTTTCAGTCCCATCTCCCGACTGCCAAGGCACCATGGAACAGTCATATATTTAATAGAATGGTCTTTCTTTTCTTAGGAAGACTGAGACCCAGCTCCGTATCCCCATCACATGTGTGATGGAAAGAAGTATTGGAATCACCCAGCATTTATGGACCGGCTCTCAAAAGAGAAGAAAAATTACTAGTAACTTCAGCTCTCTAAGCTGTAATATCCACATGCACATTTGCTACCTATTTTCCTTCCTTCCTCCCTCTCCAAGCCTCTCTTTTTGGCACTTCTGCTGGTGAGCCTCACCACAGCACACTGCTCCTTTGTGATTATGTTCGCGGCGGGAGGGAAGGTAGAGCATGTGTGCCCCCTCTGGGTATTGCTTCAGTAAAAACAAGTCTGGCTCAAGTGTTTGTTGTGCAAATCTCCACACTGCAAATGTATGTATCTGCAAAAAAACATACCAGGAACCAGAGTCACTGGAAAGTAACCTTGCTTTCCTCCTCTTGGCTGCATAACTCTCCCCTCTGCCTGTCCTCTGGGAATAGCATCTGCTTACACAAAACTTCCCTCAGAATCTGGAGGAAGACAGGCCATCAAACTGTAGCCAACAAGGAGGCGTAGGAGGACAAGAAGGATTTCTTGAACACTGAAAGAGAAGGTGACGAGCAAAGAAAATAATAACAGCCCAGTGGAAAGACAAGCAGACCATAGCGCAAGACTGGTAATTACCCAGAACCCAGGTAGGACTAGGGTGCCCGTGCTATGGAGTACTACAAGGAGTAGTTAGAAAGATACAGCTTTTGTCTTGGTATGTTTATGTCCACAGTAAGGCAAAATACAACGGGTTAAATGATGGGGGGGGTGGATAACAGTAGTAATAATTTTACATTTATTTATTTCTCTCTCATGCCAGAACCACAGAAAAATCAGGATAATGCAGATGCTACAGTGGTGCTGTCTAGTGACATGTGGATGAAATAACGTAACCACTCCGCCTGCCAAGCTGAAGTTCGGTTGCCAAGTCCTTGAGCTTTACCATGAGAAATGCTCCTTCCCTTAACCTCAGCTTCCCACCCGCGTGATTTGCAGTTACCCCCTGAATTAAGACTGCAGTGACAGAAACAGCGGTGATTCCTGCGAGTTAGTATGAGACTACCTGCCTACACTTTACCCATTTTCTCTGATTTAATGAGTTATCTGGTACAGGACACTGACATTTGGGCGGGCAAAAAGCAGCACCTCCTGCAAGGACACCGGTCCCTCACAGCGTCCTGCAGCTCCTCCTGGCAGCTGGCTCCATGCATCGGTTCCTCCTCCTTGGATAAATTTTAGAGATTGGCAACAGAAAAGGTTCTCCGAACCCCTGTTTTCGGTGGATGGCCGCTGGGGTACTTCAGAGCCGAACTGGAACCGAACATCAGCAGGGCAGGAAACAGCAGCAGGGGAAGTCGCGACCCAGTGCGGCAGGCAAGGGCCTTGCAAAGCCTGGAGACAGGGCACCGCGTTTCGCCACCCAGCACCCGGGAGGAGCAGAGGGACAGGGGCCCAGCGCCCGGCACAGCGCCTGCTCCCCACGGGCCCTGGAGCCCCGGCGGGGCCCAGCCCCGGCCGCAGACGACGGGCACAGGCCGGGCGCGCAGCCCCGCCGGGCCGTGA
>VWZZ01000410.1:446305-483670 GCA_013399095.1 Psophia crepitans
CCTGTTCCAGTGCCCCAACACCCTCTCGGTGAAGAGCCTTCTCCTGATCTCCAGCCTAACCCTCCCCTGTCACAGCTTCATGCCGTTCCCTCGGGTTCTGTTGCTGGTCACCAGAGGGAGGAGATCAGCGCCTGTCCCTTGGCTCCCCCTCGTGAGGAATCTCTAGGCCACGGTGAGGTCTCCCTCAGTCTCCTCCAGGCTGAACAAGCCAAAGGACTTCAGCCTCTCCTCATACGTCTTCCCCTCTAGACCCTTCCCCATCTTTCTTGCCATCCTTTGGACACTCTCCAGTAGCTTTATGTCCTTTTTGTACTGTGGTGCCTAAATGTGCACACAGCACTCGAGGTGAGGCCGCACCAGCGCAGTGCAGAGTGGGACAGTGGCTTCCCTGGACCAGCTGGCAATGCCGTGCTTGATGCACCCCAGGACACGGTTGGCCTTCCTGGCAGCCTGGGCACACTGTTGAAGTAGTGAAGGCCTGGCTTGGGGAGCAGCAGTGAGCAGTAGCAGCCGGCTCCAGCCAGCACAGAGTTCCTCCTGAAACAGCTGTGTCAAGTGAGCCTGATGTCTCAAGAGGGTCATTTGTCCAGAGACTGAGAGCAGAAACGTGGGATGGAGTATATCCTGCCATCGCCATGGGTACGACAACGTGGGGTGTGTTCCCCTGCAGTTCTTCAGTTGTCAACCATGTACTGTCAGACTGGCTGAACGTTTTGGGTGAGGTCTGCAGAGACAGTATGTGTGATTGAACAGATGCAAGAGGTAGCAGTAAAAGCTTTTATAGTTGGGTGAGTATGATTCACCCAGTTTCTATTAGATGGATCTGTGACTTTATTGCTGCACAGAGTGTTTTGTCCCAGCGTGTGTTTTGTTCTGGTTTTGTGTTTAAATGGTTCCAAAATCATCTTAAAACATTTGGAAGGTTCTTTCTCCTTTATACATGTGAACTTTTGGTCTTTTGGGTCCTTTTTTTTCATTTTTTAAACTTCCTTTCTCTTGCAGTTTCCAAAACCTTGAAAGATTTGAGGTGCTGTTTGTTAGTAATTATGCATTCTGTTAAACTTCGGCATGGAAATTTAAAGACCATCTGTATCAACAAAAAGGGTTATGGTCTCTTTTATAACATCTAGTACTTTGTAGAATTTGTTACATCATCAGTCACTTTTTTCCTGTACAAAGATCCGCAGATCAAACTCAGATTTAGAATCTGTAATTATCCTATTACTAAGAAAAATTGGTCATGTGAAGTGTTTTTTACTGAACAGATTACAAAAATAGGTTTCTACTATTTAGAACATATCTGTGAGAACTTTCTCGACGTATTGTTGCCTGTGGATTTTGCCTGCAGAAGGACAGAAGTACAGTGTATTCAGCAAGGACAAGTTCCTGTAGAGCACACTCCACTGAGACATCCAAGATGTCTGTGAGGTCCTCAGCCGATGTTTAATGTCCATTTCCTTCTACTGAATTTCTTTCACGCAGAATTGTTGCCACAAAAGTTCTGAGTTTTCTAGATTCTGCAAGTTTACCCTGTAAGAAGTAATTTGCAATATATCCTTATCTAATTAATTTTATGTTGTTTTTTCTTCTAATGTAAGTATGGGAAGTATGAGAAAATAAGGTCTTAAAAATCTTGAAGAAATCCAAGAGTCATCACATGTGACAGGGCCTGTGGGTGGGGAAAAAAAAGAAGGAATTAGTTGGACACATGCAAACACACGGAAGTGAGGCTGAGAGCATTGTATCCACACACACAAAAAAGGTAAGAAAGGGATTTAGATACACAGTTTAGCTCTGTTGAGGAAAATTTGTGCCACATTTTGTCATGAAAACTTTTCAAGGAAAAATTATCCGGAAGACTGAGAATAATGGTGCCGTGTATTTTGGGAAAAGATAGGAAAGGGGTGAATGGATTTCCAAATTATTGGCCTAAAGACGTGAAACCCATGGGAGCAGCCAGGATTGTGCGCTGAAATCTTGTTAGCAGTCCCCTCAGTAATTACCTGGAAGCGTTCTAAATGTCACAGTTTCTCAGGGCTGCGTATCTTTAAATAGGGATGACGCTGATGGTAGCGATGAAGACCGGGTGGCATCTGACGTGAATGTAGCCATTCCTGACAGAGATAATTCTTCTCAAAAAAATGAAGATGTGTCTGATGAGGAACTGGGTGAATATAATTTGGAAAATTATGATGAAGAGGAATATGTAGGTAAGAAAAAATTGTCAGATATGCAGTGTAAGTGAAGAACCTTTTCACTTCTTGTTGTCTTAAACTACACAGTGCTATGTTTCAAATGCAGGAAATTCACATATTTAATTATTTGCTTGTCCCAGTTTTGGGAGTCATTTAGTGACTGAAACAGTTCGGTGTTCACCTCCGGACACTAGAACTGAGAGCAGTGTTGGAAAGACTGTCACTCCCTCTGCTGTAGTGCTGGAGCAGAGCAGCACATGTCCCTGACAGCACTGAGCAATTTAGCTTACTGAGGTTCTTATGTTTGCATCTTGAAAGTTCACGTAGTCCACTCCTGACGTTGTGCAATACAGGTAGTACAGATACTAATACAGGAGTTTCTAACTTTACCTGTCATTGACATGTATGAAAAATGTTCTGAA
Source organism: Psophia crepitans (assembly GCA_013399095.1). Lineage (NCBI taxonomy): Eukaryota > Metazoa > Chordata > Aves > Gruiformes > Psophiidae > Psophia > Psophia crepitans. The sequence goes on from VWZZ01000410.1 coordinate 448,923, forward strand.
ATTCCCATCTAGGTGATATAGATCTTGGAGACTCTTTGGCTACTCTGGCAGTATATGGAAGTAATGATCATGATCCTTACATCACTCTCAAAACCACTGTAAGTACTATAAAAATGTTAAATACCTTAAACAGCCTAAACTTCCATTTTCCACGCTGCCTTAGGGTCTGTAGGTGCTTGCAGTCCTTTTCCAAAGGTCTGCCAGATTTTTGCTCAGAGGGAGCTCTTCTAAAGTTGCTTTGCGCGGTCCCCTGTACTCATGCCTTTTATGTTTAAGTCAGATGTTAAGGCAAAGTAGCTCATTATTTATTCACATGCTTCTGTATGTGGAGATGGTTTGTCACATATCTGCTAGGACCCAGAAAATGCCTTAAGAAATAACAAATCTAGTATCTGAGACCACTAACGACCCAAATTAGAAAACTTCTCAGACTGCAAGACTCTTACACCTTCCACCAGCTTGTGGAAGAATCCAAGCAGAGGTGGACTCAGACTACATGTCAAATTAGAGGTATGGCATGAAGGAATATGTCCCTGATACTAAGCGTATACGCAGAGCATACCGTGTAGTTGACAGTTTCTGCCTGTGTTAGTTTCCAGCAAGTTTCGGATGGGGAACACCTTTGCAGGGGCTGGCTTTGTAGGAGCTCTGCAGGAGGTGAAGTCACCTCTGTCTGCAGTCTAGCACAAGCTAACTGTGTCAACAGCGCTGTCCTGTTACGCAGCCTGTTTTGTCTTTTTTCTGGTGAACAGGGTTGCAGCATGCAAGACACATACTCTACTTAACGTCAGTATTGCCTTAGCTAGAATATTGGGTGCCTCTTCAGAAAAGATATGGAGCGATTCCAGAGAATATCCTGAAGCTTAGTTCAGAAGGATAGATTGCAACTTTTATTTGACTTAATTTACATGGAGAGATCACCTAAATCAGTTCCAAGGTGAGGTTGCATGAGAAGAAACGATGTAATGTAGAGAGCAACTAGGAGAGACTATGATCATCTGGGGCAAGGTGGTGGAGCAGGTGAATTTTTGAGACCTCTTCTAAGTGTTAAGATTTTGAGATTTTTCTGGGTGCTGTCCTTTCTGTACTGTTTTGGTTTCCTTACAACCTGGTAAGAATGAAAGAGAAGAGCAGCTGTAGGCTTCTACCAAACATCTAGTTTGTGTGTCAGGGGACTTTGCCAAATATGTGTGGCCTCAGACAAGGAGTTATGGTGACCTCACGTACCATAACAAAGCTCAAGGAGGAAGGTATACGTCTTACCTTTAAAACAGGATCACTTGATCATTCTGGGGCACGGTATGTTTTCTCTTTGTTCCAGTGGTTGATCATTTTTCTTGCTCCTGTGTACCAGTAGAGGAGAGAAATGCTTTAAAAGTTATTTTTATAGTCAAAGAGGTATTCACACAGGGATTCAGGGAGAATATGAGCTGTGTTTATTCTGTGTTGGAAAAGCTAACTTTCTTCCAGACACAGAAAAAGTGAACACCTTTTTCTCAGGCCTGTCTTCCTACGCTCAAGTCCTTTCCTCAAATTCTGAAGAATACTTTTTAGTGTTTCAACATGCATCTCATGCTGTCTTTTGGTATTTACTGCTAGTACTGTTGAAGACTTAAGTACTGTGCAGCATTAGGTTGATTAATTCAAAGAATTGCAGTACTTGGGAGAATTCAAATATTAAAAAGATGCTTGAAGTGAATAAAAAAGAAATTAAATGCTTGCAACAAGAAATCCAAAAAGTCTTGTATGTGTTGTATATTTGAAGGATGGTACTCTGTTTGTGTAAGACTGTTGACTTTTATGTACAGTTCTTAGTTTTCCACTAACAAAAATTCCCTGAATACCTTTCATTCCTCAGTAACAATGAAAATCAGATGAGAGGTTACATGTGTTCTGGTTCAGCTGAATGGCCAGTACAGCCGTAGGCAGTGCTTTTCTGGAAATATTTTCCAGAAAGTAGACAGTGCTGTAATGCTCTTGGAATTGTTTCCTGGATGTGAGGAGCCGTTACAATACGCTTATTGTGTAAAAAGTTGTTGGCACTGCGTAAGTGCTGAAGGCAGGAGGGCACAAGGGGAATAAGCTATGTATCTGGGCTCCTGGTGGTGATTCTCTTTTCAGCAATGGGCTGCATCGTGGTAGTCTCAGAAGGTGGTTTCATATTTGGTAATTAAACATCTCTCTAAATCCACCGAGATCCACATAAGCAGTGCTTCAGGCCATATAATAACAACTATTCAGTCTCCCCATGATTGAGTCTGGTTCCTGTCTTTCTCTGTTTACCACCATAAGATGGTTTTAGGCGGGTGGGCAGCAGGGTGTTGGGTTTTGAGTGTTTTCAGTTGTGGTTAAAAATTGTTACTGATTCAGCCTTTTGAACATGTGTACTTTAGTGCATTTATGTGCTTTCCTCAACATCTGTTGCCCTTTCCTTTTTGCTGTTCAGGATCAATATGAACAGGAGGACTTCTTGATTAAGCCCAGTGACAATCTTGTCCTTTGTGGCAGAGCTGATAAAGACTGCTGTAGTTTGGAGATCCACGGTGAGTAACATGGGATTTGTTCCGTACAGTGAATTTAGGGAATGTGTCTTGCCTATCCTGTCCGATATGGCTGTGTAGAAGGGGAAGAGGTGGGGGGTTTTATTTTTCTTTTCTTATGTCCTGTGTGTTTTGTCCTCTTTCCTACATCATGGTGCTGTAGCCAATTTCCAGAACGAGAATAATTATTGTGGAGTTACTGTTATTTAGAGGATGGCATGCATTTATCAGGCTGCATATCGTTGCCTGTCCTTATTTCATTCCTGATGACACTTGGGAAATACTATGGCATTTTTATTCTCTGATCATACGACCTTTCTCCAAAGAGTCTTAACTTTCTATAACATGCAAGCTTCCTCTAATTGTTTCTCCTCGTTTTCTCCTTGCTTCTTTAAATGTGCTTTCCACTGCTAGGAGTAGAAGAATCAACACCTTTATCATCTTAACTTTAGAAGAGGTGATCCTTAATATGGCCTGAGTACCAGTTGTTCTAGAGATGGGTTTAGTTTTACTGTGTAAAAGACTTTTCTGTTGCAGCAAGGAGTGTTCAAGTTACCATGTCTTCTTATGGTGGTTCTTTGGGGGAATGTTTCTGGCTACTTCTGCTATGGTAAATGTTTCTGTAAGCAAAGTATTCTGCTTTAAGAAAACAGCAAGACCAAAGTGTTTGAAGGCATCTCTTCAGATCCCAGCACCTGGCACTTTCTGTATCTGGAGTTGTTTATAGATTTTAACTGTGTTATTTTCCCTGTATAAACTCAGAAAACAATAGCACAGGCTTCAGCAGTTTATAATGTCGGGTAGCCCTGTCTACGTTAATTAATTAATAAGACTGCTTAGTTAACAGAGGACTTTAGTTGGTGTCTGAACATCTGTCACATGCACTTAAAAAGGGCACAGTTATTTTGTGTGCATGACAATACCATTTTGTTAAAATAATTAATGGGTTTCATTTGCTATCCAGTTAGTAAATTCTTTTATTATAAGGAGAAAAATAGCCGGCTAAAGGGAATGCTGTGTTTAGTGTATGGTTGCTTTACCAAAATTCTTCCTGTATCTTGGTTACAACCTGCGAAAGGTAACTTCATCTGACTTCTTTAGCTTCTTGTAATTTGAAAACTGTTTTTCTTTTACCTTCATTTGTCCTTTGGTTACATCTAGAATTCTTTCATTATTTTTTTTTAAATTGCTTATTTGGTAAAATTAATGTCTAAACCGTCAGTCATGTATCCTGATGCAGAAAGTGGCAGTGGTGGATATGGAGCGTCTATTTTGAATTGATCTTACAAACAAAATAGCGTGGTATGCTAGGAATAAAGTGTCTAAGCTTTGCTGAACTTGTCACTTCTTTCCCTAAAGCACACAGGAGTATGTGTGTGTGTTGTGTGTAACTCTGCGAGGCGCAGCAGTGGTACTCGGCGGCTCTGGCCTTTAGCTATAACTCTGAACGTGCTGTGAATTTACATTCTAGATCTTCTTGACAATTTAGTGTTTGCCACATCTGCCTTTTGCAGAAGTGAACTGTTTATAGTTGCCTGCTTTTCTCTTCGCTGATGTCTTGTATATCTTTAATTCTTTTTCAGTTTATAATCATGAAGAGAACTCATTTTATGTACATCATGATATTCTCTTGCCTGCTTACCCTCTGTGTCTGGAGTGGTTGAATTTTGATCCTAGCCCTGATGAATCACTAGGTAAATTACAAAGGATACTCTAAATGTCCAGTTAAATATTTTTTTTTACTTGAAAAGTATGTAAATGTAATGTTGTCACTAATAATTTCCTCTAGTGGTACAAACAGAAATAAGACCAAAATACTAAGATGGAAAAGCTGAATATCAAGATTTTTTTTTAGTTTGGTGATACAGTTATCTTAGTGATGCTGCCATAACAAGTGATTTGACTACAACACTGATTTTATTATGAATAATTAAGTTATGGTCAATTAGCAGACCAGAGCTAGGTCTTCTCTGATCTGCTTTATTTTCCATTTGCAAATGAAAGGTTGCTTTTGTTCAAAATCATTATGGCCAATGCAATTTATTAACTGTGAAGTACAACAAAATTTATATGTATTTATGTACTTAGTAACCTTTTTCCTGTGTTTTACAGTTATTTATATTTCATAGCACAGGGAATATGTTTGGGGTTTTTTTTTCCTTAAAAAGCAAACAAAACGTGGACCTTCGTACAGCTGCTTTGAACAGTTACTCGTGCCGAAGGGGAGGTGTATTGGAGAGCAAGTAAATTTTTCTTCTGGCAACATCTGCTGTCAGCTGACGTTTTTGTCAGTTATAATCATCAAAGATGTTTAAATAGAAGATTCTGGCACATAAGTTTTACTTAATCAAAGAAATAAGCAATAGCTGGATTGCCAAATATGTTGTTTCATAACTAAATAAATGTGGGTTTCTGCTTGTAGGAAATTATGTTGCAGTGGGTAGCATGACCCCGGTTATTGACATTTGGGACCTTGATGTAGTAGAATCCTTAGAACCAGTCTTTTCTCTTGGAAGCAAGAAAGGGAAAAAGAAGAAAAAGAAAGGAAACAAGGTAAGTATTGCTAAATGGTTAATCTGGTTGGACGGGGGAAACTTCGAGCAAGGATAATGTTGTTATTACTTTTTTTCCTACACTGAAAAAATGATGGATAATCTGGTTTAAGTCTGTCTGTCATGTTGAAAGATGGTGTTTAGACAGGTTACAAAAGGTAATGCCATGGTTGTCTGCAATAGGTTAAAATTAGTATTTTCCTGCGACTCAGAGTTGAAAAGGCATTGAGCAATAAAGGACAAGGTTGACACTAATAAAATACATTTACTCAGGAATCACCTCTGTTAGCTTTATCTGTTTAAAATTTAAGCATATTTTAAGCTAGTCACTGAGATTGTATAAGGCATAGAGACACCCCCAGAGAATGGCTGAGTTTCCTTTTGCGGACTGCAGAGAAAACCTTAACTACCAAAGAGGAAGACTGAGGTTTAGACTGGATGCCAAGTTATGTGAGATGAATCCGACCCTCATTGTGTCCCTGAATGTGGTGTTGTTACTTGTCAAAATTCTTTGGTATGTAAACAAGTGTGGAAGATAACATAACTCTTCTAGATTTTGCTGATAGTATATGCTTCAGGAAGTGCTTGAAGACTCCCTAAACAGGGAAGGTGAACACAGGGTATGTAGCTAATCTTGGTTTCCCAAATGAAGGAGCACTGCAGTGTTAGTCAGCTAAAGAACCACTCTATGTAACTGTGAAGGGGGTTTACTTCTTGAAAAAAGTATCCTTAGAAGGGGACTTTGTGCTGTGAAATTTGTCCTTGCTTCTGAAAATCACCGAGTTACCAGAATTGTTGTTGAAGATGCCATTCATAAATGTTACCTCAGTCTGAAATGCTAGTTGTTCTCTGTATGGATCGCTAAAGTCTGGAATTAAGAACAGAAGAGGAATGGGGTGGCTTATGGGTGCTTTCCTATTGCTGTCCCAGTAAATTTTGAAGCTTAACCATTTTAAACCAGAGTTTTTAGGAGCTGGCAGTTACGAGGTCCTAAAGCGCAGTTAACTGGGAGGAGGGAGAGGGAACTGCCAGGAGTGTTTAGAAAGCAGCTGAAGAAGCTGCACATTAGCTGGAGACAATGAAATTTCTTCTACTAGCCTGAAGGGAGTAACCAGTTTGTAAGCCCACCAGCTGTGCATGGAGCAATCTGAGATCTGGGGTAGGAGGTGAGGGGCAGGTCCTGCAGAAGCGGTTCTATCAAAAGCCTTGTTGCAGCAAGTGAGAATAATTTAAAACATGAAGTCGTTTGTGGAAGCATTAAAGGAGTTCATACTACTGTGTTGTAATGCTTGATTGTTGTGGAAGTGGTAATTTCAAAAGTCTGTTTCTGTTGTATGTGCATACACAGGGTTTATCTTCTGAGGAGACAGTGAAAGGACATACTGATGCTGTGCTTGATCTTTCATGGAATAAACAAAGCAGGTAAAAGAATACTTGAATAACAATGGATGGTTACAAACTCGTATACTTAATTAGGCATACATTTTTCACACAGATCCAAAACCTTCTGTAGTATAACACTGAACCTGAAAGCAGTGCTGAAATCAGTTCTCAAAAACACCTCCCTCCCTGTCTTTTTTTTTAACTAGAAGTCTTTATAGGTTTTTTAAAAAAATGCATGTATTGCTGCAGATCACTTTTTATTTGCAGATTGCCCAGATGAGGGCAGGGCTAAGGTGGGTCTAAGCCATTTGATAAATCAGCTACATTGAAGTCAGATACACAAACTGGAGAAGCAGGAAGGCTGCCCTGATCTGTGCCAATCTGCCAGTGACCTAAAACACCATTTCAAGAGATACATTTATAGAAGTCTTTGCTGCCCTGTTCTTTTTTTTTTTTTTTCCTCTGATTTTTTGCCCCAGAGCTGGGACCAGGAAAGAGAGTGTAATAGCACAGTTACAGAAATGCCTCTGACCTTTGGGTTATCCTAGGCAGAGAGAATTCCCTGTTTCCTGAATGTGCAGCAATGAAGTGCTGCTATTGAAGCAACACAAAGCTGGCCCATCTTGGGGGGGAGAGGTCAAGGACAGTGTGCTGACTGAAATAAAAGACGCTGCTGGTTTTTAGTGCTTAGGTGGGATTTAACAGTTTAGCTGTTCGGGATCCTCAGCATTGGCCTTGAAACTGTTCCAGTCAGACATAGACTGATTTTTTTTTTTTTTTAGTTTTTTATTTCCTGCTGTCATAAATGTCTCTGAAGATAAACAGTCAACTCCGCATACTCCTGATGAGCAGGTGTAAGCCTTCACTTAAAATGCTGTGTTATCTAGATACTGAAAAAGGAAACACCCACTAGACATGCAGTAAATATACCTAAATTGCACTCTGAATTTACAGTGTGTTGTCTGTTCCTAAATTATATATAGGCACAGAGTGTGGTAGCGATCATTCCATCAGTCTTATGAAAGAGTAGCTTTCATGTACCTAGAAATGGTTATCTGGTGATAATAGTTGTCTGGCTACAATAGTTAAGTGTCTGGAATGCCTAATTCCGTGATGTGCTGAGTTATGAACTCCCTGATGCTGGTTGATCTGTCAGGAAATAAAAACAGCCTAGAAGCGGGAAGCTTAGGGGCAAAACAAGGAACTCCTTGGAACAGATTATATTTAAATGCTTTGTTGTTGTTTTGTTGTTGTTGGGTGACGGGTTTTTTTAAGCGAAACATGCTGTGGCAGCTCTCTGTAACTAACTGTCTGCCTGGTGTTACTGTATGATGTTCTCATAGCCGTCACTGTGCATTTTCTTAACTTTCCCTTGTACCATCGTTTGGGAGAACAGTGTTTCCAGGAGAATGTTACCTCTTGCAGTCAGAAACACTGGGTTAGGATTTAAAAAAAATAACAGGGTGGAGGGAGCAGTTTCAGTCAGAAACAGCATGTTGAGGTAATGGGTGTGTTTTTAAGAGCAATGGTAGCAATTGTACTGTGTATTTGACAGGCCTTTGGGAATGTTTGGAGTTTTTTATGATTAAACTTATAAACTGTGTTTATTGTTCTTAACACAATTAGTCAAATTTAAGTTAAAACATGGCGTCTGCAAGCCAGCTAAAATGCTGTTTCTTTCAGCATTCTGCCAGGGATGTACAGTGTTGGGTCTTCAATAGTTATATAAACATTCGGATATTAGAGAAGAAAATAGTTTAAAAACAGGTTTGTCTGGCTCTTGGCTGTATATGTATGCCTACAGAACTAAGTTGCATAGGTAATGTTTAAAAATACTGTCTTAATGTCAAAGGAGAGGAAGTGCTTAAAAGCCTTTTTTATGTTGTTTTGTTTGAGAAATCTTCCAGTAAGTGGTTTTGGGAGGGAAATACCAGCAAAACTATCAGTGGTGTTATTCAAGTGTTGTACTAATATAACGTAATATAGCCTGTTTGTCGTTTAACTTGGAATTACCTTGAGGGACTTATCCCTCAGTCTTGAGGTGTATAGTCTGTACATAAGAGAGTACTTGATCTCAGCATCGGGCTCTGTATGTGTTTTGGATTTTTGACCATTATTGGATAATATCTGTATGAAGATTTTTAAAACTTACTTTTTGATCCGTTATCAGGAATGTTTTAGCAAGTGCGTCTGCTGACAATACTGTGATTTTGTGGGATATGTCTGTGGGTAAGCCAGCAGCCAGCCTGATGCTACATACAGACAAGGTATGTAATAATCGCTGTGTTTCTTCCACTGTAAAATACAGGGGAAAAGTAATTGCGGTTTTTCATTAGCTGCTTGGTAGTGAACACTTAGAACAACAAATCTGTAATTTTCTAACAACTGTGCAGAATTGTTTAAATTTCTGAATTAGTTGCTTTTGCGAACAACACTGTATTTGCTTTTTAAAATATTATTTAACTTATCCTGTAGAAAGTTTGTAAAAATTTACAGCAGATTTTAAAATGCCTTTTGTGTGAAAGCCCTGATGGTTGGGAATCTAATAGGATTGATATAAGCTACAAAAACCAGATCTGTGACAATAGGTCAGGTTGCCTCTTAAGGCAACAATAAGCATCAGTTACAGTTTGTTCTAGGTAAGGAAAGTTTAAAATAAGTGATATTAAAATACCATAGTGATGGGTACTTCAGAAATGAATTCATCTCATAGTAATTAAAATGTGAAAGTTAGCTATTAATAGTTTTAACCTTATTTTGCTGTTAACAAAGTCACTGCCCTTGGCAAACTCCTGATTTTCATTTTTTGCTAACATCTGCACTTTTCCCCAAATCAGAAGCAGCTATTCTTTAACCTCCTTCAGCTTTCTTTTTTAATACCTAGGGCAAAAAGGGGGCATGTGGTTCCGTTCAGTTAAACTATATTGGAAAAGATCATGTTTCCACTGGGTGGGCATGGTTGAAATAAAAATAATCTGCATCTCTTATGCTGTTCTATGAGAAATCTGAGCATCAACAAGCTTAATAGGAGGGGTTTTGGGGAGGATATGTGCTGGTTTTGAGGAGGGCGGTTATGCTTGGTTCAAAGAAAGTTCCTGTATATGTGTGTTGTATCTCCAATGCTTTGTTTTTAAAACAAAATCTTCTGTTATCTAGGTCCAGACATTGCAATTTCATCCATTTGAAACTCAGACCCTTATTTCTGGATCTTACGATAAGTATGTCAGGGCAATATTTTCAAATGTTACACACAGGGAGGGTATTAGTCGTGAATTAAGCCTGTTAAGTTGCCTCATGTTTTCTTTTTCTTTGGCTTATAACAGTGCTAAATTTGACTAATGCTATCATTTTTTTCCAGTAAGGTAGCCAGGTTTGGATGTGGCCCAAATGCAGTTTGCCTTACCTCTTTCTCGGGGCTAGCCAAATCCTTTAACCATCTGGACTGATGTTTTCTGTGCCAGGTGTCTGCTCCAAACTGAATTTATTTTTAATTTGGCCTTATGGCTTTACCTGCATTGGGAATGTGTCACTGGTCTGTCCTGTGAAAACTTGTCAACGTTTTGCCAAACTGTAAGACCAGGGTGGAGGCATGAGGGACTTCAAAATCCCAGTTTAACAGGCTGTCTCCTGAGATTGCAGCCTGGAGATCCTGTGAAATGGGTTGTGGCTGCCCACTTGGACTAGCTTTGTAACTGCTAGTTTTTATTAGCCCTGCCTTGCCCTCTGTTCTTCCATCTCATAAGGGTAACTTGTTGATTTTGTTCTGCAACTGTGGTTTTTTTAATATAATTTTTTAAATTCTTTTTTTAAGACTTTGTGTGTTAAAATATTTAAAGACCTGTCAATCTTTAGCCAAATCTTTATGTTTTCTGGCTTCTGTTATGTTCTTACTTTTACTTAAACAGATGTAGCATCAGAGAAAAACCTTTTATTGTTGTTAGGAACCTGCTTCTGTCCAATTTCCTCCCCTTTGACTTCCTTCGGTAAAGAGAAGAAAAACAAACACTGAGAGCAGCTTCTCATTCCCGTTTTGGCTAGCCCTTTGATCCCGCAGACACCTATAAACCAGTGTACTGTCTATAAACCAGTAGACTGTCTTTGTGGATTTTTCCTGTAAAGCTTCCCAGGACCACAGGCTGTTCCATGAATATTGGCAGATGCCTTCATAACCTGAAAGTCAGACCATTAAAAATTGCGTGTGTACTGAAACTGTTGTCCTGAAAGGCCTGGTAGAAGAGTTGAGAAATCTAGATCACATTTCTTTGGCTTTAATTATCGGATAGAGTGGGAGCGGGTTAAACTGTGGATGTAAATTGTGGTGAGGTGTTGCGAGAGTGACATCATCACTCCTTTCTTGCATTGGCGTCCAGGACTTTTTTGAGTTGGGACAGACTCTGCTGCCACTGGGCTGAGCACAAGCCTGTAAAGAGTCCAAAGGACCTACTGCTCCATTCTGCTCTTTCTGCTTTTTGGAGTAATATTTCCCTAGCCACTTGAAAAGATTAATTTTTTTTTTATTAACATATTTGAAAATGTGTATGTATCACAAATTGATTTCCTAATTAATGCATTATTTCGAACAGTCATTACTTTACTGACGTCTGCTCATAATTAAGTGATATATTTGCATAATTGTGGTCTCCTGAATGATAAGTGTCTTATGTATTGAGTAAATTTGAGCCCTGTTGCCTAGCTAGGATGGCTGTTTGTAACCAAGATGAAACTTTGAAGCATGTGGAGAAAGCTTCTGCTTATCCGGGAAATTTTCATCTGTTACCGAGTTGGAAGACTAAATAGTGAAGTTGTTTCCATTTTAATTTTTGAATTGTAGTTTGCATGGACCTTCTGTAGATGCCAGCCGTAAAACCAACTTCATAAAGTATTCTGCCGTGATTTTTTAATTTTTTTTTCTTCATTTCCTATCCCTGTTTCCCATAGATCAGCTGTGCTGTATGACTGCAGAAACCCACAAGATAACCATCGAATGTGGCGGTTTAGCGGTCAGGTTGAAAGAGTAACGTGGAATCATTTTTCACCTTGTAATTTCTTAGTGAGTACGCGCTCTTCTGTTCTTGGTCTGTTGACTGTTGGTTGCCGTTTCATTTAACCTGTACTTTTTGTGTTTGTAATGTTTCTGAATCATGCAGTGGACCCCATGGACAGCTGGACTGCTGGCGTTGCTTACTTTAAAAACGCGGCGTGTGGGAGGGTGATTTTAGGGAGCTTTTTCAACAAGCGTATGGAGACCAGCCGCTCATTTGGTATCTTCGTTATGACCGTACAAAAGCAATTGATGCTGATGCGTTTTCACTCCAGAGGTGGCTTCTTTGTCACGCTGTTATAGTGTTCAGTGCCTGGCGTGTGTTTTCCTTTGCGTAGTGGCTGCCATGTTTCATGTAATGAGGTGACTGCAGCTGAGAAGTAGCTAATTAGAACGAAGATCCTGAGCACGCAGCGTTCCAAATCGGCGCTAGAGGGCACTGTCCTATCTGCTACAGAGGAAAAATACCTTGGTTTTGGCGAGATTTTTGTACTAAATGGTGTTTAAAAACAAATCTTTTTTGCTATCTCAATGGCTGTTTAGTGCTCAGTTGCTTTGTGTGTACAGCCAACAGAAGCAGTTGCTCGGTTCTGTCGGGTTTGTGATGTAGCTCTCTCTCAGTACAGTCACGCTCAGCTTTGCGCAGGGCTATTACGCAGCCGCAGGATGGCTCCAGAAAGTTTGAACTGACAGTTAAGAGACTAAAGGCCTGGCATTTCATTGCCTAAGGAGAAGCCAAGCTTTGTAGTGCGACCGTCTTCAAAATACAATGTAAGAAATTTGTATAGGATTAAGACTTCAGCGTTGAGTCCCTGCAGCATCACTTAGGTACGTAGGATAGCTCAGGCGCCAGCTGGATGGAGTCTGCCTCAAGTCACAGGGATCTAATAGAGGGTGGGTGTTATTTCGTAGGAGATTTTTTCCAAACAACTACAGCTGTTTGTTTTTAAAATGTTGTGGTTTCCTTAGGCAAGCACAGAGGATGGCTTTGTGTACTGTCTGGATGCTCGCTCTGATAAGCCACTCTTCACGCTGAAAGCTCACAACGAAGAGGTGTCAGGTAAATTGCGTGTGCGTGTGTTTGTCCCCAGCGGTGAGGCACATCTGGCAGATGTTTTTAACCGATACACGGTGGTGGTGGTGGTGATTCCGTGCTTAACAAATACAAGTTGTACATACTAAGCAGGGGCAGTCGGTGCGTGAAACAAATCGCTGCTGAGAGCCCATTGTAAGCAAAGGATTTTAACAGCAGTGACCTTTTCTCAGTGAATATCATCGCTAAGCATGCCAAAACAGATCTGTCCACTTGGGACACACTCCCTGTGGTCTTTTGGGTGCAGAAGAACAAAAACTATGCAGTCTGGTCGAGGACTATGAACTGTAATTTACCTCCTCTAGCAGTAATTATTTGATACCGATGTTCACTCTGGAGGTGACTTAGGTATGACGCATGGGAAGGTTTTCACACTGCCTCCCTTAGGCTGCTTTCATCATTTGATTGGTGTAGGAGCTTCTAAATAGCATCTTGAAGCATCTGATTTGGTGTCTAAAATGAGATTGTATCAATATACCCCATCGTCTTGGGTAGCAAAAGAGACGGTCTTTAGTAAATGAATGAAGAAAAACTACTTGGGGAAGCCAGATTATGTGAAGTGAGCACCAGAACAGTAGCATCTCCGCACTCTTACTGTTGTGGGATATAGAGAGGAAACTGGCCTACCTGAGGTCAGTTTGCTCTCACTACAGGGAGCAGTGGCAGCATGAAACTTGCGTTAACTTTTTGTTCCTCTGTGCTGGAACGGAGTTTCATGTGAGGAGAGTATTAGGCTTGTTCTCATGACTTCACTTCAAAGTGTATCCTCATCTCTGGGAAACAGTGGTTACCTGGGGCTTTCACACTGCTGTACTCTTAATCTTCCAGGGCTACAACTAAGCAGTCAGGTCAAAGGGTGCCTTGTGACATCATCTGCTGACAAATACGTGAAAGTCTGGGACATCCTGGGAGACAGGCCAAGTTTAATCCATTCCAGGAATATGAAAATGGTAGAGTAATATTCATTTCTTGATTCCAAGAAGGTTTATATATAAACTATGCCTGCTTCATCTTTTTTTTGTCTAACTTGAATCTTGTTTTACATAACATCACATCTTTTAGGAAAGAAACCCAACTAATTATATCTGTGTATTCTGCGTAAGTCTTGCTCGTTGCAGTGCAGTATTTAATTCCACATGTAACTGGCAGACTGCTTCAAAGCCTCAGACCTGAATACCAGGTAGTAATGTTCTGAGTAGAACTACAGGTACTCCAGCTGCCAGGCTGGAGTAGACAAAGATGTGATTTACCATTTGTAACGAGCAGCTCTTGACTTTAATTTTGTGTCTTTACAAAGGAAGTTTCAGGAAATTTTTCGAGGTTACGTTTGTTAAAACTTGCTTGGTGGAAGTATTTTCAGATGACAAATTCTTTTTAGGATGGTATTTTAAAAGAAAAATCCTCCTCTTTCTGCCTCCTCCCCCAGGGTGCTCTCTTCTGTGCAGCGTGCTGCCCTGACTTCCCGTTCGTTTTTGCCTTTGGAGGAGAGCGAGAAGGGCTGCGTGTCTGGGATATAAGCAAGATTTCTGCAGGTAATGCTCTAATTTTTTTGAATCTTGTGGTTCTCCCCTTGGCCTCAGGTGTATTTGTATATTTGGTCATGTGTTGCGCCTCTGAGAGAAGCTGTAGGTTAGTATTTTTAAATACCCCAAGACTGCATATATGTTCATGTTTTCAGCTGCAAAAAATGCAGTGTTTTTTTTTCTAACTTTCATCATGTGTTTGCTACATGATTTATTTTCTTGTAGCTGAAGCATAATACCCGATTTTTCATACGGTTTAGTTTTTTCTTAATGTTCCTGGTGTAATCAGGTATCATATTCTGGAGTACCTGTACGAATAAAAGCGAGGGCTGATCTTGATCAGTTTTTGTAGCTACGTGGAACTAAATGGCATGAATTTTTGGAGAAGGCTTGTAAGAGCTTGGTGGAAACCAGGGGCACTAAAACCAGAAATAAATCTTTTAAATATAGCGTTGTACTCACAAACCTCATCCATTTCACAGTACCTCGGTACAGGAATTATGCACGGAGAAACCCCTAGAGGTGCTCTGGCAGAGAAATAACAGGATTTGTAATTTAAGTATCATATGCGGGAGATTGTTCTGATGCGGAAGTTCAACTCCGCACTCAGGGTAAGGGGGAAAGCTCTGGCGCCGCAGCGGGTGAGGATTTCCATTCCGTGAAGTTAACACGCTGTACCCGCTGGACTGCTCGGGTCTCTGAACAGTGATGTGAGCAATCCCCTGTCTGTGTTGCAGTGAAGGAGGCTTTTGGAAACAGAGAGAGACACGTTCTGGCCAGTGCCAACACTGCGGCTTGCAGCTCCACGGCCGGCAGTAGCAGCAACGATTCGGAGACAGCGATGGAATCGTGATGGACCAAGCATCACAAAATCAAAGTAATTCACGGGACTACGACTAACGTGCGTTCTTACAGATCCCTGTTTGGTGAGAGTTCATGGAAATGACTCGTGTCTCGCAGTCTGCAGGCTGCGTCATCTCAGACAAAGAAACATGGTGGTGCAGTTAAGCTCTAAGTCAGCAGTTCTAAGTTCCTGCCTCTATCACTGGCTTTGAAAGAGTAAATCACCTGCTTTTGCCCGAGATTATGATCCCTGAGGCAGGGGCTACTATGTGTAAAGTTGATATCTCAAAATGCCATAGTCACTAGAAAAGCACTGCTGTTGAATATTGCAACAAAACGTAAATATTTTCTAAAGGCTTAAGGAAAAATACTTCAGACAAGAGTTACCTAATAAATAAACAAAAGCTGAATGAAATGACAAGTGTAAATAGATAATTTATCTTTAATTTTAGGTTAAATTTACAGATTTCTAATACAGATTTTTAAAGTTCTTCTATGTAACTTTTTTAAGTCTTAAGAATATTTCTTGGGCAGTAAGTTTGAGTCGCTGAGTAGAATCTTGAAATGTATTTATAACCCTTCAGCTCACCAGTATCAAATGAGAAATATCCCAGCTGTATCCCATCAAGATCGAGGGTTTCATTTCCCTGGTTCCACACCACCTGAAGCTTATTGAGGTTGCCTGTGTATTGATCGGGTTTTTCTTCAAGCTCCAAAGGTAGCGTGTATAAAGAGAATTTGAACTGAACTAAGGAGCTACTACTCAGAAGAGGATGAGAGGCACAAAGCAAGGGTAGGGATGGCGGCTGGTCACTGTCACTGGTGAAAGCCGCCCATGTTAGGTACTCGTGTTCCTAGCTCCTCCCGGGCATTTCTGCCCGAAACTGGAAGGCACGGAGGAACATTCTGAGTATCAGCCTAACCACTCACCTAAACACTTCGTTTATAGCATCAGGAACCTAGTCAAGGAACTGACTCAAACAATTTCATCGCATTTAAAATGAACACCCAAGTGCCTTACCCCAGGCCAAAAGTTAAACGCTACTGTTACCTTCCAGTGAAGGGAGGGTCTGTACCTTTCCTTTCCATCCCGTGAAGTTAAGTGGTGGCTTCTGAATCCACTGTAGCTGTTTCGCACTTGGCGACAGGTGTTTAGCATGACTCTGCAGGAGCCAAGAATATTCTGGAAGTGCTGGGATGCTTGCCTCAGTCCTCTCTGCGCCAAGCAATACTGCACAATGTGTGGACAAAAAAAATGAACGGCTGCTTTTGTGAAGCTCAAGAAGGTGAAAGCAGCAGAACCACCGCAGTTCAAGTGCTCTCTATTGAAAATCTGCAAGTTTTTCAAAGCTTTCATTTGAAATAAATGCATTGTGTTAAGCTCTTTGAGGGTAGAAATTTCTGTTATCTCGACCTCTGGTATTAATCGGCACTGTAGCTTTAGAAGGTGCTTTTCATTTTTAGGAAGAAATTGCGTTACTGCAAGCAACGCATCTTTCCCTTAACAAAATCCTTCAACCTGTATTTCTGGAGCTTTTTCTTCACATACTGATCTCGGGGCAAAGCATCATGCATTTTCAGGTTTGACGAATCAAGGGAGCTCTCTAGGAAATGCAGCGTAGGGGGAGAGGTACAGCTACTGACGCTATTTAGAGCAAAAACTGGAGCCTCTTTCACAAGGGAACCTCCAACTACCTTGTCAGAGAACGGAGCTCAGCTTACTGTTCTTTTGCAGCGCAGCCAGAAGAGCCACACAGCAAAGGGACAAAGTTTAAAGACCAGTTCTTATCTGCCCCACTTCATGGAGGTGCTCGTTACCTTACCTTACCTTGGGGAGGCATGGGAGAGGCAGATGATGAAGAGGTGTTTCTCTTAGCATTGTTGTCAGAAATAGGAACTTTTTCAGAATGTGTAAATATTTAAAAAACCTCACAACATTAGAAAAGAGCCACGTTTTTAATTTTTTTCAAAAGAAAACAACCAAATGAAATACATCTTCATTCCATAAATAATATTAGCAGCAAACCCTCCCATCATTCTAGGTGGTAAAAGGTTTACAGCACAAGAAGTAATATATACTGTAAACACTGTCTGATCAGCTGTAAGCCGCTTCCTTACTGAGTCCATACAGTCCTTATCTCTTCACCTGCTTACACGTTCTGGTGAACAGGAGCGAGAGGAGCCGGTAACCATTCTCCAAAAGCCAGTGTGTAATTTTCTGTAGTGGGGTAATTGCTTTGTCTGCAAATGCTGATTTCACTGGCTTTTCTTTTTTTTTTTTTAAAAGAAGGAAACCTGAGCATTGTTCAGTCTTTGCCACATCCTTCAGTTAAAAAGTGTTAAAAAGCGAAATACATCAACTGCTACCACCATTTTTTTTCTTATTGTCATGGCTTTGGCAGTTAAGGACAGTAGGCTTACAGGTCCCCGCGATCCCTCCACGACATTTCTGGTTTGTGGCTCTTTACTTAACGGGTATGCAAGGCGTGTCAGGTATCCCAGCACTGGATGGATTAATCTGAGTGATTTGGAAAAGAAGTTATGCACAGTGTGTGTGTGTGAGGGGAAAAAAAAAAAATTCTCCTTGCCTCACATTTCCTTCTTAGCAACTCTTCACTGGTACGTGCACGATCCGTTCTCATTCAGTGTTTTGGGTACAGAGTTTATTAAGCGGTGGTAGTGTGGAGACCAAAACAGAAGGAAAACTCCTCATTTGACATACGCTGTTGACTGGGGAAACAAGGAAGAGGGTGGTTGAGGTTTTTTTCCTTCTCTAGTTATCCAAGAAAATTTCCCCCTCTTTTTTCTTCATTTGTGTCCGGAGAGGGCATCACCTGTTGAATAGACTGCACTGTTAATCCTACAGTCTTCAGTCCGCATAGAGTCTATTAATTCCTCCTCTGACTCATCTTCCTCTTCCTCCTCTGGGGCTGACAGGCTGGATGTGGGGCCTTTACAGATTTTTAAGTGGCGAGTGAGGTGATATTTGGTTAGATAAGCCTTGGAGCATTTTTCACAGACATAGTCCCTCTTTCCTTCATGTGAATTGAGATGCTTCTTCAGGTGATTTGTCCTCAGAAACAGCTTGTCACATTTTGGGCACTTGATCTGCCGTTCTCTGCAAGACATGGAAAAGGTACAGTTTGCTCCTGCCACAAGGCAGCTGATACTGTATTAAAAATGGGGACGGGCGGAATGTGTGTGGCAACAGGAAAGGTGAAAGAGTCAGTCTTACTCCTAAATCTTACTTTCAATATAACTCCTAAATCTTACTTTCAATATACTTGAAGCAGCAGCAAACAGGGCACTAGTGCAGCACTGAAGTGTAAATATTGCTCAGTTCTTCTCTCACACAGTACATACACAAAGCCCCCCTTCTCTGCTCACCCCCCCCATCACCACAGGCAAAAGTCAGGCTTTATGGACTAACTGCTAGCTTGCAACCAGCTGTGTTCCTTTCCTGATGACAAATTAAAGGAGGAGGGAGGATTGGTTTGTTTATTTTTTCAGTAAGACCAAACTCTATTTCAGCTCCATGTTTTGGCAAGGGCAGAGATGTTGCCATGGTGGAAAGGTTAGTTTCCTTCTTTCCCACCCTGCATAAATGGGGGGAGGAACAAAAAAGAAAACAAAGCTGCTGAGACCCTCAGTCTGTAAATGCAAAGCAGAGGCTTACATGACTGAAACAGTCAAAATCTGCAGATCACTGTGCAAAACACCTCCCAGTAGCAGTGTGCCTGGCTCTGGCCGTAAGAACAAGCAGCAAAGCAAGTCTGTCTGTCTGCCTGCCTCTGTCTTTCTCGCGCTCGCTGTGCTATGCTGTCTCCTAGGCAGTGTGACAGTAGTGGCAATTGATTCCAAGTCAGTACAAGAACCAGATGCTGAAAACGAAACAAGCAGAGGCACTCGGTTTGGACAGGCAGCCTTTCAGGGAGGGCCTTGGGTTGGGAGGACCTAAACAGGACGGAGAGATTCTCGCAGCAGAAGGAACGATCTGGCCTGGCAGATTGCTGAGGGGCTGTTCAGCTTCATTAGTTACTGCACTGGCAAGTCAAACGCAGCCCGCGGGATCACTTACTGTGTGTGAGTGAGTACGTGCTGCTTGAGGTCCTGCCTCCGCATGAACAGCTTTTCACAGTAATCGCACTTCAGGTTCTTCTCCCCAGTGTGGATGACCATGTGCGATTCCAGGTGAGCCTTCTGGGTGAACGATTTGTCGCAGAGGGTACAGCGGTAATTCTTCTGACCTAGGATTACATACGTACACCCACAAATTGACAGTCAGTGTCCCAAGAAATACAGTATGCAAACAAGCCTGACTGCTTCTGAAAAACAGAATTTCACCTTCAAGAAAGGCACAGATTCTTTGTGAACAGGACCTGGTTCCTCCTGCAGTTCCTTCAGCCTCAGCATAAAGCCCTACCTCATTGCAGTCTAGATTTAGCTATGCAAAAAATCTGACATCATTTCATCATTGCCAAAGCTTTTCATCCCCCACCCCATGCCCCCAAGCCAAAAAAAACCCACTTCACACTATTGCTTCGAACCACTGAGCCCTTCATGTGATGCACTTTGTCATTTCACACACCATTGCTCCTCTTCTGCCAGCACTTGTGGTCAGTCAGCCTCTCCTGCAAGACAGGCTTTCTGCTTCTTGTCTACACCAGCTGTGCCCCCCTGTTCTCCATACCACATTGCCAACAGTACGCTTGTACGTTTTCCAGCAAAGAGATTCAGGCAAACATTTACCAAGAAGAGGCTCATCCAAGATGAATTTTTTGAGTAAAAATAATGGTAGCCTCTTTTTTAACAGTAACCATGGCAGCCATCTAGCTACTGTACATTATTGCATCCCGATCTCCACTGATTTCTCACAGGAACTGTATCTGATGCCTTATGGAAGCCCAACCACATCTGACACGCTGCATTACCTTTGTCTAGAAAAAAACTAGTTCTCTCATCTCACAAACACACAGGTACAAAGCTCACGGGCTCTTGACTAAATTCTATGTTTTATCCCCTTTTTCCCACTTAGCCGCAGTTCTTCCATTATTCGTTATCCACAAACAGTTCAAAACCCCTGCACGCCACGGAAGTCAGACTAAGTTTGAATACCACTTGAATCCCTATCCCACTGAGCATGCTGTGACTGTGTGTAACACACTGGTACTTCATCAGTGTATTAAACTCCTCACTACTGAGCCCACAACTTCCTTTGCTTGACCCAAGTGCACTGAATTCCAGATTTTATTCTGTCTCCAGTTTTGTGATTTGTATTCCTTGATTCCCAACAGCTATTTCAACCTTACTGACAAAAATAAGGCAAAAATACACACACTGTCTGTCGCTGGACTGTACTTGACCTTTACCCTCTCTCCTGTTGTCACTCTCTGTTAAACACATGCCTGTTCTTATTCCTCTCCTTACACAGCTGAAAAAAAATCTTCCAGTATTTTGTTTTCCTCTGTTAGGTCTCATTCACTGATCTTCCAGCAACTCTTCCTTTATCTCCAAAGCCGCTATTGATATCCAAATGGCCACAGAAGTAAAGAGCATATTCAGACTTAAGTTTTGATGAGTGACAGAGCTGAGCCTTACCCACATCAGTCTGACCCCAAAGTCACCAGTTTCAGCCTTGTGCCATTTCCTGAAGATGAAGGCCAACATTTCTTCCCAACAGTAATCAACTTCAACTCCTCAAATCCTTTTTTAGACACACCACAATCAGCCATAACACAGGTCTACGTACAGGTCTATAAGCACCCACACCCCTGAACCCAGCACAGCCCTATCCTGTGCCAACACGTGCTCCCTCAGGCAGTGCCCAGGCATTAGCTGGGGTCAGCACGGACTAGAGATCATTCCTACAGACAGTCGGGATGCTGCATTCTTGGGAAGGCAGGTCGAGGGAGGTGATTCTGCCCCTCTGCTCTGCTCTGGTGAGACCCCACCTGCAGTACCGCATCCAGCTCTGGGGTCCCCAGTACAGGAAAGACATGGAGCTGCTGGAGCGAGTCCAGAGGAGGGCCACAAAGTTGGATCAGAGGGCTGGAGCACCTCTCTTATAAGGCCAGACTGAGAGAGTTGGGGTTGTTCAGCCTAGAGAAGAGAAGGCTCCAGGGAGACCTAATTGCAGCCTTGCAATACTTTAATGGGGCTTATAAGAAAGACTGAGATTTTTTTTACCAAGGTCTGTAGTGACGCAACAACGGGCAGCAGTTTTTAAAGAGAAAAAGGGCAGATTCTGGACATAAAGAAGACATTTTTTACAATGTGGGTGGTGAGACATTGGAAAAGGTTGCCCAGAGAAGTTGTGGATGCCCCACCATTGGAAGTGTTCAAGGCCAGGTTGGAGGGGGCTTTGAGTGACCAGATACAGTGAAAGACGTCCCTGAGTAAGGCAGAGGGGTTGAACTAGATGATTTTTAAAGGTCCTTTCCAAACCAAACCAAACCAAACCATTCTAAATTTCTCTGTTTCTGAGTGCTTAGATTTATGGACACAAGCTATGCCCTGCCAAGTTGCCAAGGGATCAGAGAGAAGAGGTCATGCCTCAATATTTTACTAGTACAGGTAACTCTATAAATTCCACAACTCCTACCTGTGTGTATCTTGAGATGTGTCCGTAAGTTGCTAGGATCACTGAAAGCTTTGCTACAGAAATCACACTTGTGCGGCTTCATGCCCATGTGCCCCATGAAGTGGACGTGGAGCTTGGAAGGAGAGATGAAAGCCTGGGGGCACATAGAGCACTTCCACTTCCTTTCCTTGCCGTGGCCTGGCCCATGGCTGCTGCTGTGCCCCTGGCTGGGGAGGTGGTTGTGAATATGGCTGCTCAGATGGGCCTTGAACTCCGCGTAGGAAGCGCATTCCTTTCCGCAGTGGCAGATGTGCACGTCCGGATGCTCGGGCACACCTTTGGGCACAAAAGCGTCACTTTTAATGAGGCACTGCAAGGCCGAACAGAGCGTGAGCCATCTTAATAGATTTTCACCCCCGTCCTTTTCAGCCCCACTACTTGCTTTTCAGCTCTTTTAGGCAGGCCATTTCAAATGTTTTGGGAGGGGGGCAAACTTTGGAATGGTTTTGAGCACAGCTCCACCAAACCTAAATTATCACAACAAAGGTGAGGGAGGATAGGAACATCACAGCTAGCAAAATACCCTTAGCATCAGATGGATGAACAGAAGAAAACCAACCCTTTTGCTTTGAATCCATGATATTTTACTCCTTATCAGTGGGATTAGATATTGAAATGTTTCTTTTAAACGATGGTACTTCTGTAGTCATGAAATGTAAAAGTAAACTATGACGTCCACCACTAGGAACTGAGAAGGAACATCATGACCTCCCAAGTCACAGTGCCCAGAGAAGGCACTGAAAGGGAATTCAAGCTGAGTACTCCCTGCAAAGCCAGCGAAGATGAGCGCTTACTTACCAAGCTGTCGTGCATAGTCCCGACTGTAATAAAAGAGAAGCTCGTGTTCAGGTGGGATGTCCCGAGAGGTGCAAAAGTAAATTTTTCCATCGTGAGGATAAGCTACCAGATTCTGCTCTTCCCGGTTCCTATAGCAATAACGACAGTTATGGGGGTGGGGGGGGGGAAGGAAAAAAGCGCTCCAGAAATAATGAATTTTTGAGAGAGGAAAAAAAAGGAGGAAGTTCCTATAAATAGGTAATGAGAGAACCTCAATGCTTGTCAGCACATTATAAAAACGTCCATGTCTGTCACTTCTGTCCTTCTTTATTAAAGGAAAGGAAAACTGGACCTTGAGAGCCAATCCGCTCCATCAAATGACACATTTTTCACACTACTGCGGTATCTTGCTGGGAAAATTATTAATAGACATTTGAGTGGGCTGAGAGAAGAGACATTACGATCTCTTAAGAAACTACGAAAACGGTATTTTCATATTAACCCCCTTAAGAAATAGCAAATACCTGAGGGAGAAATAAATACCAGTAAAGTCTTAAAGCAAAACTATCTTCAAAAAGAACTCCTGAAAAGCATTTCCAAGATGTGATAATTCATCTTCTGAAGCTGTATCCTCCATATGTTTCTTCCCAGCATCTGAAACCAGCAAAAACTCTGCCCCAGCGCAGTGGGAGATCCAGCATTAACTTCTTGACTCCTGCACATGGGAGCAATGACTGAATTGCAGGGGAAATCTACTTTGTGTCACAGAGCAATAGCAGAAGGAGAGGTTCAGCCTTCTCTGTGGACCATGTGTGGAGCAATACTTAAACCAGTCTGGACAGTTTTCATCGCAGGCTCCAGAAAGACTGAAAAGGACAACTCCTGCGAGCTTTAAGAGCTTAGAACGTGGCCAAAAGAACGCAGGGACACTTTGTTAATATAATATTAAAATCAAAAAGACAATCAACGTCATCTTCACAGATGCATTCAAAAGGAATGGGTCAGTGGGAAAGCAATAACAAGCTAATACAAAAAGAATCTGATTTAAAGCTTTGAAATAAGGGAAACAAAGTACGTGGGCAGGTTTGGGGCTGGTTTACTACAGCATGTGTACTGGTTCCCATGTAACATTCTGCACTGGGTGCTCTGTTTCATTCTGCCCACCAGTCCCAGATGCCTAGGTAACTCCTGAAGGTCCCTTCGTCCTGAGCCCTGGGCAGTCAGGGCAGCAGTGCGCATTCTGCAGCACAGCCTCCTATGAGCCTGCAGCTCAGACTCCAAGCTACTTAAGAGCACAGTAGAGGTGGTTCTCACCTGGCTTTGCGTACAAACATCATCCAGTTACATTCATTTTCATCAGTTGTAATGATGCAGAACTCCAGGACACTGCTGTGATAGATCTACCAGGAAAAACAAATGCAATCTTAGGACAAAACACAGCGACAAATGCACGGAGAGTCAGCTGCTTTCTTTTGGAGAGGATGTGTCAGGAGGTCTCCATTGCCATTGCTGGGATCACAGCCCTGTTCTTACTCCTTGTTTTCCCCTTCACACAGCAATCTTGACCTCTCTGACACCCAGGAGGCTAGAAAAACTGTTTATCAGCATCTTTACCACACACCACCTTTAGCTCCCAGCATAAGCGCATTTGGCTGCTTTTCTTACAAGCTAAGTCCTGTGAATAGTAATATCTGGGCAAATAGTACATGTTTTATTTATGTAGTTCAATTTTACCTTCTCAACATGAAATTACGTGAAAAAGAAAGCTTTAAAGCAGCTTTCCTAAAACAAATCATTCACTACGTGGGGGAACTTTCAATAAACGATGACACAAAACAAAGAAACAAATTCTGCCTAGTAATTCGTATACAGTCTCTGGTGCAACTCCACATAAATACTGGAAACCACACACAGACCTTTAAAGGAAAAGGCATTAAAGAAGTCTGTTGTACTTCAGGACTTATTACCAGCATATCGCACTGTATACTGCTCTGCTATGCTGATATGAAGTATTAAACAATCAAACTGCATCAATTCTGATTTTTGGCAAGGATGATAATATTAAAGCTGCTGTGTGCTGTGGTGGCTTTCACCAGATAAAGGCATGCCTGCAGGCTCTGTGAGCCGTAACATCCACTGACCTTCCAGATGTGACTGGCTGCTTTGTCTGTCCAGTCAGCCACCTCCAGAGAATGGCTCTGCTGCCCGATCAAAGGTCCAAAACAAGTCCTTACAGGAATGGTTTCTCGTGTCCACACACCTACCGATAGAAGACCAAAATCTGTAGAAAACAATTATTTAAACAACTAATCATGCATAACAAAGAGGTGGGAGGTTTATGAGATAACGCTCCAGGCGTAATATCTAGGCAAGTGATCATCAAAGCTTCTACTTCACATGTAAAACACACCTAAGGCAGAGACAAGAACCACCACCACCACATGACACTACTGGGAGCCGCTTTGTTGTAATTACAAATATTTATTTCGTTTGTCAAAAGCAAGTAATTTACTTTTCAGTAAGCTATGAAACTAAGATCCTAGCCACTAGTACCAATTAAAGTTTTCATGGCACTTTCTGCAGAAGCAGAAAATACTAGTTTCAGTAACTACATTTTGCCTACCTAATCCCCAGGAATTTCCAGAATTGATGCTGGGCATTGTTAAGCAGCTTCTGCATTTCTCCCCAGAGGCAGCTGTATTTCTGTCATGGGCAGAGGGATTCCTGCGTGTATATTATTTATTATTAAACATTTATATATGTATAGGTCTACATGAATACACTGTATAGCTTTTAGGAGTAAACTGGAGACTAGCGCAGCTTGAAAAGAACAAATGTAATCTACTCTTAACAAGCAGCATCGCTAAGCAAGCCAATAATCACATTCTCCTCTAGCCTTCAGATCCTTAGGGTATTGCACTGTACTCTTCGATTTCCGGGTGACAATGGCGTGAAATACAGTAACAAGGTCCACATCCAATGACAAGGTCACATTCTACATGCCAAATGTAAATGAGGTGGGGGGAAGAAAAAAAAAAAGAAAAAAGAGAAGAGGCACTCGTGATCAATTCTCCGGTGAGAGCATCCAGAAGACCCATAGGTAGCAAATCAAGCTGATGAACAAGCAGACAGAAACCTCCTTCGTTACTACTAATTGTTTTCTTCCCCCAAACTCCAATTGCTGTAATGTTTTCTTACCAAAGCTGTGCCTGGGCTGTTTAGCATACAACAAAAATAAACACCATACCTTGCTTGCGCTTGACCTTATGAAGTGTTTCAGTAACACTCTGTGGCAGCACGCCTAGAGTCTAGCTGAAGTCTAAGAAGTAACCAGAGGACAAGAAGCTCTTGCACAATGTGAGTCAGGGTGACTGCAGAACAGGAAACCATCTCTCTGTCACAATGGTTTTTCCCACGTTAAAATCCCTACAGTTTTGGATTTCAGGCAGTGAGTGTATTTTGAACTGCTGCAGAGACATACAGAGTAATCTGACTCTTACCCACTTCAGCTCCCATGATAGACTGCCGGAGGGCAAGCTGCTTAGGGAGGGAAAGCCTGGCTCGGCTCTCTATTGGGGTGTCAGGGACAAAGGTGACGGGCCCGTGATCTGGGCAGTCCGATGGATATGCCTTGTCACACAGCGTGCACCCTGCAGAGAATGGAAGAGACAACAGGGATTAAAAAGATGCAACAGCCCCCATGGTGCAATCAGCTTCCTACCAATATGCTTTAGCTCAGCTCCTGCCAAAGGCTGCTCCTATCTGCTTTAACTCATCCACTTTCCCAGCTTTTACTGAGGAGCGTATAAACCATATTATTGCAGCCAGATGGGCACCGAGGTACACGTCACGGTTCCTATGCAATTCAGGCCAAACACGAGGATCTCTGCCTGCCTTCATGATGGTAAATTAATTTTCCAGTCGCTAGACTATCCCTAAAGGGGCAATCTAGCACTGGGACACAGTTCACTTTTCATCAGAACTACTGCAGAATGGATGGTAGTCTCCCCAGGGCTGGCAGTAATGCTGGCGATGGAAGACCCCTTTTCTCCCAGATCACAAGTGAAATTACCTTTATTAGCAGAAAAATCCAAGCCTACCAAACCAAGCACTTTTTAACTGGTTATGTTTTTGGAATTTACCAGGAACACAAGAGTTTGCTTGCATGTAGAACCTCAAGGATACTCACACAAATGGACAGTAAGGTTTTCTTTCTAAAATTCTCCTAATTTGAACCCACAAATCCCGTTAGCTCCATTTCAATTCAGACAATGTGCAAATCTTCACGGCAGCAATAACCTGACCTTACTGCTGCTTCTGAAGGACCTACTGCAATAAATTCAGACAGTACGCATTTATGGGATGCCACTGAATGGAACAAAAACAACAGTCCAAAGACAATCAGTAGCATCACTCTCCCAATCTGTCATTCAGTGTAAGTCCTGCTGCAAAATCAACTACTCAAAGTCCTCAGTCTAATAAACTTAGGAAAAAGTACAGCATAAAATGCGGTCATCTAGAAAAAACTACACCATTTTAATTCTTTATGAATGGAGCAACCAACACCTACTTGGCAACCAACCTTCTGAAAAATCATTCTTCTGAAGAAAGATGCTCAGCTAATTAAGCAGGATCTCCACAAAGGCCTTCTTTGGCCTCCTGATGACCCAACTCCAGTACAAAAGACCTATCACAGAAGTAGCCTTCAGCAGGCATAAACAGCAGCTCCACTATTACTTGCTTACAGAGATTTTTAGGACACTCCCTTCATACATCAGGGTGCCAGAATCTGACTCCATACAAAGTACAGTTTGAGCAACTACACAATTATAGATAGGAAGGTACTCAGAAAATTATTAAGCAGACCCTATATAAGCATTGCTTCATGTGCACAGATGACAGGTAGGAAGGAGTACAGCAACGACAACAACCAGTC
This sequence comes from Psophia crepitans, assembly GCA_013399095.1. Lineage (NCBI taxonomy): Eukaryota > Metazoa > Chordata > Aves > Gruiformes > Psophiidae > Psophia > Psophia crepitans. The sequence goes on from VWZZ01000410.1 coordinate 476,251, forward strand.
CTGAGTAATGAGAATTTAGAACCGTTGTTTTTAAGCCTTGCCTTGCCTAGCACACACCACTATGAGTCTGTGAACTAGCCCCACGGAGAGGCAAAGAGGAAGAAAAGCAAGTTCCAGACATGTAACACTTTCACTTGGAAAGGCTTAGGGATTCATATGTTTCTCAGAAGTTGAAAAAAAGAATCCTACATTCTACAGGAAGCAAGACATACCACTTCCTTTCCACTTCTGTCCTTGCCAAATAATGTAAGAAAAAAAAAAAAACAAACCACAATCAAAAAACACCACCAAAACAACTCAAAACCAAACACAGAGAGAGTGATTACTTCTCTGATTTGGGTACCTAGAACTGCAAGCAAAGATGACCAAAAAAAAAAGGCTACATAAAAGTTTCACAAACATTTAGGACTGTAGCAAAGGCACATTTTTGAGTTCCCACTTTGGAATAGTGTAAAAAGTTTTCTGAAAAAGGCCCTGACTGCTGCCTTCTCAGTGAGGAAAAACCACCAAGAGGCTCTGAAACAATTCCTCTTCTTTGCTGTCACCTGTTTGGACACAAGTTCATGTTTTATCCAGAAGAAGTTTAAAAACAACAACAAAAAGTTAAAATTTAAACCTCCCCAAGTCAAAGATCTATTTTGTAAATCACATGAAAGAACTAGGTATGCAACAGCCGTTGTAACATCCTACCAATGGGGAGCATCATCTGGGATACAGCTTAGGACTCTGAAGTATAGTGACAATAAGCTGGCACATCAAATCTCACTTAGGTGAAGGAAAGAAGTTATTTCACTATGAGCACATTGGATATAATAAATATTTTGATCGTTATTTGTTCAGCATGCAATGGATGCTTGTAAGAACTAAGTGCATCAACTGTAAGCCTTCCTCTAGGAGCTGTAAATTCATAATAGTACTACACCCACCTGATTTTAAGTTATATTTTATCCCACAGAATAAAAGTTTTAATTTAAATGTCTGACTAGACACCTGGCAGTAAACTGCACCTCTCACATTGCTAACCAAGCCACTATTTTTTTCCATTTCTTAAAAGAAGTTCTGCAGGCAAAGCTTGTCATAAGGCTCTGGCAGTTGCAGGGCCAGATTGCGTGCAAGAGCAGCACTCAGCAATGCTACCACAACTAATAAGACTGAATATAAAAGCTGGCCTTACGCTTCAGTGGCAGGAAGCCAGACTTGCTGAGGGTGGAAGTTCAAATCTCTGTCCCAGCAAACAAGAACTTCACATTTCTCAAACACCACTCCTTGAACGACGACAACATTGAGAGAGTGCAATGTCCAGTGCTCCTCTCTTCCTAGGAGATCAACTAACCTCTGGACTGAAGTCCTTTGGTGAGAATAATTAGAAATATTAAAAACCTCCCACCCTCTCTGCCCTTTTTTTCAGGTCCTATTAAGAACAACATTTTCATGATGATTGTTCATAGTTTAATAAAAATTTTGCAAAATCACACAATGTCATACTCAAAAACTACACCCACTTGATGAAATGTATGGCTTGTGGTGGTGTTTGTTTTTTGTTTAACAGAGCAAGAAGAGTAATTTGTGATGTGACTTTAAAAGACAAAAGTCTCATTGCAAAGGATAATATCAGCATATCCACAAAAGGCAAGAGGTTCCTAAAGAACTCAGCTTTCAACATCAAGGCAACATGGGAGATGGATATAAAGAGAACGACACTAAAACATCCTGTTATATCTACTTCCAACTAGCATCGCTTCAGCAAGGTTAATCTGCCACTGCACATGTTCCAACGTTTGTGGACTTGTTAAATAACTAAGTTTCTTTCACCAGCAATCTGTAAGACTAGCAACAGACTCCTGTCATCCCACCAGGCAACAGCTACCTAACAAACCCTACCCACCCCAAGAAAGCAGGAAATGGCCACTCACATATGGTAAACAAGGTTGCCATGTTCTCTTTGTTCGAATTGGAGTCTTCCATTTGCAGAGAGGATGGTACGAAGGCCAGATTGTCTGCAGACACATCCACGTGACTTGGCCCCATGGCTACTTCCTGATTTATGGAAGACACTGCCACCGGCTCGAGGCTGAGGCCCACTTCGTGCAAGGCTACCGAGTCCAGGGAAGCTAGGTTGTGTGAGGTAGAGAGCGCCACACTCACAGAGTTGGTGCTCATGGCCACAGTATGAATGGAGTCATTTAGTGTGTTGTCCGATATTCCTGTCACCCGCCCGGCGATGTGGTCGGGCTCCATGACGACAGGGAGTTCCAAAGTGCTACCGTGAATAGGAATGACACCGCTGTGTCCCACAGCGTCCGATGTCAAGTTACTCCCCACCGTGTCTACGGCTAAAGGTTCATGGCTCCGGGAGCCGTTCGGGATCTGTGAATGATCCCCAGCTACATTATCCATCGTAAGCTCCTCTGTCATCCCATCTGTAGAGATGGGGCTGGTTACCCTTGAAACACTCTCCATAGTGATTGTAGTATCCAGCGCTACCTCATGGCCGTCACTGGGATGCAGATTTTGAGCACCATGCGTGTTCACTGTGCGAGAGTCCATGGAGACAATCCCTGGTTCCAGTCCCACACTTCCACTGGGCTGGTAGGGATCTAGGGCCGAGGGATTGCTGGAGACTGACAATGCTGGATTGCTATCAACATTTATAGTGTTGGGATGGATGTACTGAGGTGGAGGTCTGTCAGCCAAGTAAGATAAGATACCTGATAGAATGAGAGGAGGAAAGAGAAGAGAGTGAGATGACATCAGTTTTCAAATCTTCAACAAAAATACCCCATTGTGGTACATAGCACATTAAGACCTAAATCTTTGAAGATAAGCTCTTTACATTATGTCCAATTAAAAACCACTAATTCTAAAACATGGCTCACAAACATATGCTAACCCAACGCTCTTGTCAAAGTATCATTTGACAACAAATACAGAGCTTCCATCCAACAGAGCAAGTCACTAGTTATTTGCCAAACTCTGAACAGCCGTGTTTTTGACAGCATCTAAAATAGGCTCCTCAGTACACAGACTGAATCAGAAAGAGGTTCTTCTCATTTTAGGCATGACTTTTCATTCTCAAGAAACAGCTCGCAAAGGATGGACAGCTAGTGGAATCTAACATTTGATAATCCTTCATTCATCTTTGCTAGAAGTAGAAACAGTTCACCAAGATACACCCTTTTTGCTTTGGTATTTTAGTTTTAACAATGACTACTTCCTTCCTCTAAGATTAAGTGACACAACTGTCCATCTCACAGATCATCAACTACCATTCTGAAAGACCAAGATAAGGTCTCTCAAAAATACCATGAGACGTCTGCTCTCTTTCCTTAGATGAAAGATGTTGTTTCTCCTAAAACAACAGCCCAGTTAAATTTAAATCAGAAACCCTAACATCTTTCTGGTAGTTCTAGAAAGACCTTCAACGTCCAACAACCTTGGAACTTAAGATACAAAGAAGCACTAACCTGCATTTACATACTACCAATATTTCTCGTTGGACAAAGCTAAAAAAAAAAAAAATCTTTGGAGGAAATACATCAGCACATTCCAGTAAACAGTACTTCCAGTGGATTCTACAAGATCTGAGTCAGCATGGGGTTTTTTTGGCCTTGAACACTACAAGCCATTTATTCCGTGGAAGTTTTCCCTTCAAATGTGTCCGTTACTACAAGCATGCAAACACTGACACTCTTTCTGCAGCATAAACATATTAAAAATGGCTGAGCCAAGAAATGGACAGTCTAATTTAATTAGTGGCATCAAATATTTCTGCATACTATGCTGCCCTGTGGCTTGAACAAGGAGGATCCTTGTAGTAAGATGACTGACAGAAGAGTCCTATGAAACATCAGGCTAAACATCAAGTAGACTAGAAAAAAAAACAAACCATATTTCTTAACAAATTATTCCAGCTCAGAAGAATGGCAAATGCCTTCAGTCCACAAATGCACTGTCTCTTCCCTCTACTCTCTGCCCACAAAATGGACAGGCATGTAATGCAGTAGGAAAGGTTACTCCTAAGCAATTTGCAATTTCAACCACTAGTCATCAGGTAGCTGACGAGTTCTGGGCTGCTGTATTTCTTTTCCTAACCTAGGCTGAACTAACAACACTCACTGGGTGACCTTGAAGTTTATTTATCCGCTCCCACCCTGTCAATCTTAGCTACAAAACAAAACAAGGACTACATTTAGAGCTGAAATTTCTGTGTCTTCACATGATAACACGTAAAATTCTACATTTATAGCCTTAAACACATGTGAGAGAGGAATCAAGACAGAAATCAGTATGTTAGGCCTTTGGAAACCAACCTTGAACAAAAATTAAGAAAGCCTGTGCCATGGGCTGTAGGGGTGGGAAAGAGTTCAAACTCCTCAGTCAATGGTTTGCTCTTTGAGCTTTGAACTACTGTAACCTACCATTACGCACATATCAAGTACTGCTTCAGACTACAGGAGGAAAAAAAAAACCAGCAGTTTTCAAACTAAAGTGGTTTGAGATAGAAACCAGGCATGCTTTGTTTTCTGTTAATCTTAAAAAGCAAAGCAGCAGCAGGAGTGGCCAGAAGTTCGGTTTAAGCAGAAAATAGTCTACAATTCTCTTCACATAAGTATACAGAAACAGAGACCTGAAAATAAAGGTGTGTAAATGACACAACAGATTCCAGAAAACTCCAGGAATTTGCAGGTCTGCAAAACAGTCAGTCTTGCCTGCTTCAGGACAGAAACCGGTGGCTCTTAAAACAATTTCCCTCTCTGTTCCCACCCATCAGCACCAGACCACTTACCAGGTAGAATGTGTCTGAAATAGCTGCTCTCCAGGTGAGGGTACGGTGGAGGAGGTAGGGTGTAGTTTCTCTCTGGTATACCACACATCACTCCTCGATCCCCAATACCCATTGGGAGCATCAGAGACAGAGCAGAGGGCAAGGAACTCAGGGAGGGGCCCAAGTTTGGAATTGCAACAGGCAAGCCTGCAAAAGAAAATGCCTGTTCAATGGAACTATTTGAGCTTATGAACACACAAACCAGCAAAGAGATTACTAATTCCTCAGGAGCTCCCTATGGAAGTACAGTATGGTACTGTCAAAGTAATGTGGCAAGCTTCAAAGAAGGGATCACAGTTACCACAGCACTGAGGCGCATGCCTGAATGTGTCTAGACCTTTTTTGGATACATTATATAGGGCCTGCTTCTACTTTACAATTGTAATTGTCTTCTGTCTGTGTATTCCCCTGAAAATTAAAAAAAAAAAAAGCTAGGAAAACAGTTTTGCTTTACAGGTGAAAAATCATTATTTTCTCCTGAGCGAAGACAGACATAGATGGAACCAGATTTGCAGCTACAGTTTCTATTTCAAAAGCTTCTGCTATCACCCACCCACAGTGCAAACCACCCCATTAGAACAAAACGAACTCCCATTAGGGCATGAACCTGGTAAGCACACATCCCTTTTGCTCTGACCACATCAGCAATGGTTTACGGTCTAGCCTTCCCCAATTCTACATCACCTCATTACCTGCTAAAGACACAACTTGCTATCAGAGCAAGCACTGCCATCCACCTACAAACATTCTCGTGACAGTAAAACACCGAGCGTGAGCTGCAATACCCCCTGTAGGAGCTCTTCCCATTACCTGGTGCTGGTATGGCGTTGTGAGTGGGTGACGCTGCCAAGCCCAAGTGACTCCCTGAGACCGGCAGGGCATTGCTCACAGAGGATGAGGTCAGCTGGTCCATCCCTACAGGACTCAAGTTCATTTCATTCATTCTGGGGCCAGGGAACAGAGAAGGGACGGGAAAAAGAAAGAGAAAAGGAAGCAAGAGCATTCCTGATTACTGATTTTACTATGGTGACGAAGGGCTGAGCAAACAGACACAAAATCAGATCTTGACATGTAAAAACTCTGCCTTAGAAAGCTAAACATAAAGCACATGAGACACACTGTGATCACACCATGATCAATATATAGATCATATTAGATTGCAATAACCAGGATTAAAAAGCCAGATCAAAAAGACAAATCAAACCGATCAAAGACAAGTCAGACCATAGCTTTTTCATTGCCCTCCAGAAAATAAAGTCTCACTCCTAGTAGCCAAAGCCACTGTGATTAAAGAATTGTGAACACAGACCAATTTGCAAGCTGAATGTCACAATTACTCGGACAACAGCATCCAATTTATATTTCATGACTTCTGGATACCACATTCATGTTCAAAAACCCAAGTCAGTGGAGTGGAGGGGGAAAATAATTTAAAACTGGTAATGGACACAAAACCTCTAATTCACCATCAGTTCGAACTAGGCCAATAGCGACAAGAGTCACCTCTGCAGAATAGCCATTTTATAGAGTTTTAACAGGCTGCCTCAGCTTGGTTCTGCAGGCATGGCACACGCTTCTATCCCATTAAAAACTGGCACCGTGGATGACATGTTATTTCAGAGGGATCAATCAGCAGCTCTCGAGTGCCTGCACCTCTCAAGCTACTCAAGCAGGCACGCACCACACGAATGGCTGCAGGAACCGCCAGGCTGCCCAACAACCCAAATCCCCAGCCTTGGGAGAAACCGTGCCAGCTCAAGGCACATCCGTCTGCTGGGGTCTCAAGCTGCACACGCAGCCCAAACCAGTTCATGGGGATGGGGACACCAAGAAGAAACAGTCACCTCCTACTTGTCAACAACTTCACAAGCTCTGCCCGGCTTTAGCCTCTGCCCACCCTGCACTCTTGCCCACAAACCAGCTCTGATCAGCCAGGGCTAGGCACACCAGCTGCCCCCACAGTGGTCACAACCCTGGCAACAGGACCAAACGAACGGTCCCCACGCTGACCCGAGCCCCTCACATGCCCTTTGTCAGCAGCAGGCCCAGGCTTTGTGGTACCGACAGAGAGCTGGAGCTCGGATTGCCACTCCAGCAAGGCAAGGCAGGGCTCACCCCGGAAAAATGGCCAAGCACGCCAAACTCACACAAGTTAACCCGGAGGTCTGAGAGGCACAAACCGAGTGCCTTTCACCTTGCTTGCCCGGTTCCTGCACCGCACACTCTCCTGCCCTTGTCAGCCGCCCCACCTGCCTCCAGGGGTGGCTCTGCAGGGGCTGGGCGAGGGGTCTGGCTCCCGGCGGGGCAAGGGGTATTCTCACCTCCGCCCCCGACCCAAACGGCCGCTGCGAGTGGCGATGGCCGGGGAAGGGATTCACCACCCCGGGGCCAAGCCTCGGGCCTGCAGGAGGCGCTGACCGCATTAGGGACCCCCTCCCGTCCTTGCCCCGCCTCTGGGGTGCGCGCCGCGTCGCAAGGCCCGAGGTGCCCGGCCGCGGTCCCGCCCGCCTCCCACGGCCCCCCGGTCCCATCGGACGCGAGGGCGCTCACCTGGGGTGCATGGGGCCCGGCGCCGGGGCGAGGCCTCTCCCGGCG
>VWZZ01000410.1:483863-501932 GCA_013399095.1 Psophia crepitans
CGCCGCCGGCGGGGACCGTGACAGGGCTCAGCTGCGGATGTCGGGCCGGGCCATGCTGGCGCGGAGGGGCTCCCCCGGGGGTGCCTGTGAGGCCTCCCGGTTCCGCGTCAGACCGGGCCATCCCTGGTCCGGCAGCCGCCTGTCCGCCGTGGCGGCTCCCCGGCCCTGCTGCCCTTGCCGGCTGCCTGGCGGCCGCCGCAGAGCTCGGCACCATCCATCCTGCCTTCGCTGAACCCCGGTGGCGTTTGAGCACCTTTCACGGCCGCCTCCCCGCCTTATTTCCAGATTATTTCCAGCGCTGCGGGCGCCGCTGGGGCGGGAGAGCGGGCCTGGGAGCCGCCCAGGTACCCGGCGGTTCTCCCCTCCCAGAGGAGCATCTCGGTTGGCACTGTCTGGTCATGAGGCGTCCTCCTCGGCTGAGCTGGCGGACCCAAAGCCCTTGCCCTTCAGCCCGTGGTTTCACGTGCCTGTTCTCTCAGAAAAGCATGACAGTTGCTCGTGTTTTTCTGCAGGGTAGCCCCAGCTATTGTCCCACCTTGTCATCAGGCCCTCCTATCTGCTGTCATTAGAGGGTTGTGTTTCATGGCCTCCGGTACCATCAGCCTGTGCTGCCCCAGCTACCTTCTGGACATCACTTGCCCTTCAATTTTCCGTGATGTATGGCTCGTATGTACAATTCCAGCTAACGCTACGTTTTAAAGGAAGCTCTTGATGCGCGCAAGTAGTTTTGTAGCTCACTTTCACCTGAGACACGTGGATATTCATTGCGTACACTGTTCAAATCAGCCTACAAGTTCCTCAGGTGCCAGGGTGAACAGCTGTTTCCTGAAACACAGTAATGTGCTTCTGTAATTTGATCGTGCCTGACACTTCAACAATGCCTCACTCAGTGAGACATCCCTTGACAGGATGTCTGCACAGAAGGAAACGAGGTGTTTTTCTGCCTGCTACCTTTTAATCTAAAGAGCCTAAATGTAGGATCTGGAAGGGTCATTCCAGTCCAGTACAAGCCCATCGGTTCTTCTAGGGGTGTAGCAGGCTCTCCTCTTTTGGTTTTAGCTGTCAGAAAGTTAGATGCCTTGTATACGCTAGTTCTTAAATCTCTCTCTGTAGCTGTAGGGAAATAGGCTGCCGCAGAGAATGCTTCAGCCCATCCCGAGGTCGGTGCCTGAGGCGTGAGAATTCCCTCTGGAGCTGCCTCTCTGTGTCTATGGTCTGTAACTGGGACCTGTGTAATTTGTTTAGTCTAAATATATAGCTTCTAGAGGACTGCATTTAGGCAAAGCAAATCCAGGTCTCTCTCATTCGTGACCAAAAGAAGGACCTCATTTAGTTTTCCACATTTTCCACAACCTCTCCTCCACTAAGCCAGGTAATCCGTATTCTAACCATGACCGAGTGTAGCTGAATTGGCCCACAAACATTATTTCATGAAGTTAGGAAAGAACTCATCAAGTCCTCAGGTTTTTAGGGACTGCTAAGCTTGTGGTGGGGAGTTTGTCTGTGCTTCATTTTTATGTGTGTAGTACCACATACTCACACGGTTGGTGCTAATACCTCACATCTTTCTTGGAAACTCCAGCAAAGGATTACAAGCCCAAAAGCCTCTCTCTTCACGTTGCATTCCCTAATACACAGGAGATGACTGGACAATGTCCATTTTCAGTTGTCATCCTTCATCCTTTCAGTTATACTCAGTACGTCTTGGTTCTGTGCTGAAATGCTAGGTTATCCCAAGCCCTCAGCTTGTCTTAATGCCAATTACGATAGTGTAATTCTACCGCAGAACTGCCCTGGCGCTGAAATCCTCATGCTATTTCAACCGTTTGAGCTGAAAGTAATACTTTGAGCCTACGAGCCAGATTGGATGTAGTCATACGCAGATAAGAATGGTTTTTTCCTACTGTCAAACATGAGTCCTCTGAGATTCCAGCATTTTGTAGTCACTTTACTCCCTTGAACGAGTGATATCTTAACTACCAGTTTAAAGCACGAGTATCAAAGGAAGCCAGTGATAATATGAAGTGTCACCGAATGAGAAATTAATCTGTGTCTGCAGAGACGTACTCTGCACGCCCAAGGTATTGTGATAAAACACATTTGAGAACTGTCTCTTCTGCAAGGGAAGATGTTTTTTTATGTACCAAACACTTTTATTATATGTGAAGTGTTTTGATAAGACAACTGCACTATGTCCCCTGAAAGCTTAGTTTATTGACATTTATAGTGGTACTTGCTACGTGAGGAACAAATTACAGAGCTATTTTCCAAGTTGTCTTCAGACCGTGGAGACATACTGTAAGATAAGGGAGATTCATGAAACCGGGGCGGGGGAAAGAGATGCAGTAAGCACACTTCAGTCGTTCTCTCTGCGTGAGCAGAAGGTCCTGCTGGACCATGCCCACATCTCAATTTGATCAGTTCTCTTCTGCTATTGCAAACCTGCCCTTGGGTTCTTTCTCAGAGCGAGCAGAATTACACTGAACAAAGATTATGCAAAAAGCAGTGGTTGAAGCCAACCGTTTTAACATCAAAAATCCAAATTTCTCACCACCTTTTATTGGCTTGTCAGCACTTTGCAGGCCTGTATTTTGGCAATAGTCACAGTATGAAACCTGGGTGGTATAGGTACAGCTCTCACTTCCAGCTATAGAGCTGGAAAGAGATGGCCCATGCTTAAGGATAAAACTGGATTAGAGAGGCGCAAGACTATTCAATTTTGTATTCCTGGATCTTGGTCTAAATTGCAGTTATTACTGTAATTCTGCAGTATGCAGTTAACAGGAGAAACTGTTAATTTCACAATTTTATATCTGTTAATAAATTGCAGCAGCCCAGACAAACTAGGCTATGTATAATAAATACTAGAATTTAGTATAATTACAGCACAGTAAAATATAACAAATGAGCAATGTTGTGAGGGTTTCTTTTTAGAAAAAAGATGTATTTTCTTCTACCTTGTCATTCATACGTTCACAGATAGAATAGCTGAGGCATCATCTGTTGGGAAATAGGTGAACTTGTATGTGTTCAGCTGACTTTTGTGTTTCTACTACAATATTTTCACTGATGCATTTTTTTCAGACACGGTGTCAAGCGGAATCTGTTGCTTTGAGTAATTCAGAGTAATTCAAAGCTATCACTGTGTAATGTCAGTAGTGTTATTCATGATTCTTGTGGGAGTGTGAATGAGTTGAGGGTTCTTTTGTACAAAGATTATGTTCTTGTAGATATTGTGTTAGGATAGATGCAATTAAAACCACAACTAAGTTACATCTGGAAGGAAGATGCCTCAGTGTTTTATTTTTAGGTATGTCAGAAATATTTTCTATTCATTTTGGCTGGGTAATTAAGTGTGTATAATGAAGTAAAAAGAAGAACGAAGGGACCCTGTTTGAACGCCACAGGCAATGAAGTATGTAATGAATCTCCCAGCACCCCCATTTAAACTTTGTATTTAAAACCACAAAAAAAAACCCCAAACAAAAACCAAACTAACAAACAAAAAACCAAACCAAAGCAAAACATACAATATAAATAGAAACAGTACAACTTCTACCATTGTAGAGCAGCAAATAACACCTGATTTGTACCACCTGGAAAGCAAACCAGGCCATCTGTTTCATATCAGTGTGGAAGATATTGCATTCTTGAGTCAAAGCTTCATCCAGGCAAAGGTGTGAAGAGGAGTTAATTGGAGAAACAGTGTAAGACAAAAGATCAAAGGCTTGTCTTAGAAGAGGAACATTATCCATGTAGGTTAACCTACTCTTAAAATTAAAAAGAATGTGTATTAGCCTTTCCCTGTGGTGGGCTAGCCCTCCTACTTTCACCGAGTCTGCATGCACGGACAGGTTGAGCAGGGCCTGCTTTGTGCAGAGGTCAGTATGGGAACCGTACGCTGCTTTAATCCTGCTCGTGCTCGCAACAAGGATCGTCAGTGCGAGGTGAAGTGTGTTGGCCTTGCGCTGGCTCCCTGCCCAGGGGCAAATCCCTTTCTGAGCAAGGGACGTTAGATTGTCAACAAGATACAGAGTTCAAGAAAAGCCTGTGGTATATTTTGTTACTGCTCTTGCACACAAACAAAATCAGACTGCAGAGTCTGTTTGATATGAGATCAGCTTCAGTCATTCAGATTAACAAATAACATTTACCTGTAGTTTTTCTTTATGTATTTTTCTAAAGGATTAACAATGTGGATTTTCCTGTAGGAAGAATGGATGTCTGTTTGGCACAGGTGCAATTCTGACGCTCTGGAAAGTGCCGGTGACCTGCATTTACAGTAAACATAGCAAAGAGGTCCAGTGGCAGGGAATAATGCATTTTCATGACAGGACTGAAAGGTAACCCTGCCTAGGTTAGACTTCTGGCAAGATCATGGAGAGGTGTGAAACACTCTGGCACCTGAGACCCCCCCCAAGAGGCAGTGCTTCCATTTCCTTACAGGAATACTGCCAAAGAACAGAGTTTTAAATCTAATGATGACACAAATCAAATGTCCTTTTCCTACTTCAGGTATTTGCTTAAGGGCCAACATCCTCTTTGTTTTCAGAAAATTTTAAGTCCTCACCTACCTCAGTGCTACAGTGAATGAGCTACCTTCATTTAAGTATTCATCTCTGAAAACATTTCTACTCGGAGACCTCTCCGACAGCAAAGTTTATAGTGCAAGTGATATTGAAAAGCCCATACTGTTCAACTGTTTCCAAAGATTTTTTAAAGGCAGACAGGCTTTCTTGATTATTTGATGTGAAATGAGTCATACATACCGTGGGGCATTCCCCAGTAATTCTTTCCTCACACACATATCTTCTATCAGAGCTATGGCACATATTTTAGAAAGACATTTAGTTGTCAGTGGAAAAGATCTCAACCCTTCATGAAATGCATTAGCTAACTCTTAGGTAATGCTACAAAACCTTCAGCTTCAAACACCAGCTCTTGCTAGGCAATGTTAGTGATGGAGGTGAAAGTAGGTGGATAGTTGCCCTGGATTTGGAGCCATTTTGGTGCTGATCCTGCCCCTGGCATAAACCAGAGGCCAGGATTGTTCTCACTCATGTCTGTCTGGAATGGTCTGCCTGTACGCTCATCATACTTTGAAAATTACCATTGTTTTTTGAAGCTGCAGAATAGGCCAGCAAAGATACAAAGGCTTACTTGAAAATGCGCGCTGACATCCCTGCTGCTGGTTTCTGACTCAGCAGAGACATAGATGTGTTTCTTAGAGTGGAGGATGTTGTTTCAGTTACTCACGCTTCTGAGGCGGTTTGGCATGAAAGACTGAACAGGGTGGAAACTTTCACTTTGAGCAAAAGAACAGTTTTAATAGAGCCTACACGCCTGTACCTTTTCCCATCCGTGCCTTCCCACAGCCCTCTCAGACCAAACACTGAACATCTCACACTGTCAGTGGCAAAAAAAAAAAGAAAAGAAAAAGAAAAAAGGAAATTCAGTTAACTGTGAAGATGTGTTTTCAGAAAAAAGTTATACCTGTGGAGCTCTTGAACAACAATGTGGGAAAAGTCAAAACCCCTCCAGCTGCTGCAGAAGAAGATCCTAACACAACAGGATATTTTAGAGGAAAGACACGGATGAGGACATTATGGCCTTATACTGTCAAAAGTCCTTGTCTTTTGTTCACCTCTTCACCCTGGCAAGCCGCAGGCAAACTGGAGGGTGCAGCACACATCCAGCACATCCAAGAAGGATTTTCAGCTCCCCAGTTACTGTAGTGTCCATCAGGTAAGCCAACCTGATGTAAACATCTCGCAATAGCTACACGGGGCAATCAGGGCATCACCTTTGTATTTGTTTATCTGAGGCAGGTGATCATAGTGATGGCCAGAACATTCCTGCAACGAGCAGAAACACGCAAAATGTTGAAGATTTTTTTTTTTAAATGCTCATGTTTGGTTTCTGAAACTCACACTTGTTGAAAAAGCCTCTCTCTGGGTGAAGAAAGCAGTTTTCCTCTTATGCTTGCACGTATGCATTCTTGATCTGACATGACTTGCAACCACAAGAGAGCACTCTTTCCTTTGAAGATTTCTCAGCTTCCCCAGAAAGCGAGAGACTTGCCATATAAGTTTTGCAAACTGCTTGTGAGCTGTTTCAGTTAGACCAGAGCAGCCGAAACAACAAAGCTCGCAGTTGTCTTTTGGATTTCATTGTGAAAAGCCTTTGGGTAGATTTCAAATGACAGAAGATCTTTGGTTCCTGAAAGGGAGGAGTTCTGCCAAAACTTTGAAGATCCCTGTAAACTTTGCAAATTACCCATCTTTTGGAGACAATTATATCAAACGATATCGTGGATTACAATACATGAGAAGTGTTTAGAGCCTGGAAGATTATTTATGTTTGGCATTAACTCTTATGGTCATAATTTCAAGTGGGGAGAAAAGGAATACACAGGAACCCTCTTATTATCTTTTGAAATATGAAGATCAGAGGAAAAGAAGGGTTTAAAGTGTGGAGTGATGGTCCTCAAAACCTGTCTGTAAATTAGTTGGCATCCTACATCTATAAAAACAACAAGGCTTAGGGCTGATTTCCAGGCACAGAGTGGACTTCATGAGTTGTTAGCAGTACTTTGAGATCTGAATTTTTACACACCACAGGAGGAGGTTGCAGCCTGTGGGGCAGAGTACCTATACAAATGTTTCCTCCTTGCTTGGACTGATACAAGATTTGGAAGCCAAATTCAGGAACTGACATTCCACCAGTGAGGAAAAAAACCATCATGGACAGCAATAAAGACGATGATGGACTACTGAACAGGATTGCATTTCCAGGAACTATGTCCCTGGCTAACAGCTGTGTGCATCCCCATGGGGTCCCCCTGAGAGAGCCCTTTGGGGTTCCCTTCCATCTGGACCCATCTTACTGGGAGCAAGCCTACGGAGGGCACGCAGGTCGCATCTCCTACATCCCATTCCCTGGCTTCGTGGGTGTCTATGACTATTCCTTTGAGCCTGCCTTCATTCGAAAGAGGAACGAGAGGGAAAGGCAGCGGGTGCGCTGTGTGAACGAGGGCTACACACGCCTGAGAGAGCACCTGCCCAAGGAATTTGCTGACAAGCGCCTCAGCAAAGTGGAGACCCTGAGAGCTGCAATAAGCTACATCAAACACCTGCAGAGCTTGCTGGACTGCCATCCCTTAGGGTCTAACAGTAAGGAAACGCTCTCTGCCAAGGAGCTGCCGGAAGCTCCCAGTCCTGGTCCCCTGCAGGAGTGCAACAGTGATGGAGAGTCTAAAACCTCTTCAGCTTCATCCCCCTACAGTGAATTTGAGGAGACGGGCAGCTAGGAAACAGCCTCTCTGGAGACAGAAGCCTTCAAGTTTGGTTGAAAACCAAATCTAAAACCCTGGGGATTTTTCTACAGATGAAAATGAGTACCAGGAAAAGGAAAAACAGCTAGGAAAATAAAAAAGGTATTTTCAATCTGTGAAAGGACTTTAAATGTTTTCTGTACAAAACCTAAATATTATTTGTAAGCAAAGAGCTATCTCTCAGGTTGCTTCAGCTATGTTACTAAACTTCCTTTGGATTGTTAAAGCTGAAGCAACGTTTGCATTCTACATTTCATTCAGCCTTTATTCTGTGTGTCGATTTTCTGTTGCCTTTCACTGGATAAGACAGCAAGACCAGATAAATCCATTTCAGGACATTCCCCTCCCCTTTCTTCTGCTTCCTTCTGTAAGTTTTATTGCCTGTTTTCCTGACTGCTAACCTGAGATACACTGGGTTGCAAACCCTTGGACTGGGAAAGGTAAGATTTACATAAAATGTCTTTCCCAAAAATTTTTAGAAATCTCACAGAAATACTTCTATTTCTGAAAAGACAATTTAAAAAATATAACTAAGGCTATATTTGGGAATTAATTTTGTTTATGACATCTTCTAAAGTGAAAGAAGCAACTCATATATTCGACACTGGCTCTTTGGTGATTATTTGAAGAACAATTTTCAGGAAAAGAAAATCTGACACTTTCATTCTAATCAATGCTAGGAAGAGGGAAACGAGATCTGTAAAACTGTACCTTCAAAAGCAAAGCTCCACTCATGATACTGAAAAAGTGTTGCCAGACTTTTTCCTTCTTTTCTGAAAATCGAGTATCTGGACAAAATAATCTTGATTGTGCCTTTTTGACAGGGCAGATTATATGCTTAGAAATATGTTCCTGTAGCGGTTAGATAATGTTGTGTGCAAAAAGGGTAACATTAAATATATCAAGTTACATCTGCATGAAAATGTAGGTATTTCTCCTTTTGTTTAGAATATTGTATTATTGTGTCAAACAATACACCTTCTAAAAATTAATATCTTGAAATCTATGGCAAACCTTTAATTTGGACCATGTTTACTTAAAATGCAAATTTGTCTCCAAATAGGTCTAAAATCTTCCTTTCTCCAAAGCCAGATTTAAATAGCATTTAGCTATGTGCTTAAATCCCATTCCGAACACAGGGTAAACTCCTTCTTACCCATACACCTTTCACAGACCTTTCAAACTTTTGCTTTTTTGGTCTTACATTGGTGAAATGGTTTTGTATCTTTTTGTCTTTCCTTCATGTCATGATGACTGAACACCTGAAAAAAATACTCATGTACAAATAAGAACAAATACTGATCAAATACCTCAAAATGTGTCCATAAATTTCATTTAAATAAAAAATTGAATTAAACCTGGCTGTGGGTTTTTTTCACTTTCAGTTGATAATGAATGGGACAGCACTGTTTGCAGGAGTAATGAATTTTCAGGAAAGAATAAAGAAAATGAATATGAAGTAAATATGAACTGCTACCCATGAAACCAAATTTTTAGTTTAGATCTTTAAATCTAGATAAGGAGGAGGTTTGTGCTCTTGGCATCTAATCAAAGTTATTTGGTATAAAAATACTCTGTTGATTTCTAGCAGCTCTGAATATTTGTACACTTTTAGGTACTGGGTTCCCGCCTTCAAGTATTTGCCGTCCAAGTCTGGGTCTAGCTATTGCTGGAGGTCTGAACCCAATTATTTTTTTTTAAATTACAGCCAATAACCTTGAAAAACAAACACATTTAGGCCAATCACACAGAGTTCAGAAATGGAGAAAGCCTAAATGAGTTGTCCAAACAACTTGCTGCAAATTATTCAGTCAACCTGACCATACTGAAGCAGCACTGTTAAAAATGTCAATGGCAGACACAGGCTTCTTTCTTTATTCTTTACGTGGTAGCCAGCTTCCTCTTGTAATGACTACTTTGTTTTTCTAAGGGCTTTCTAAGCTTGTTTTTTTCAGGGTCACTTTCCCAAACCCAAAAAGTAGAAGTCTAGTTACCTGGACAGTTCTCTCTAAGGATCCGGAGCTGAAGCACTTATTTTTGGGTGCATAAGTGTTTATATTTGTTATCCGAGAAAGGGGAGAAGGGCAAGGTAGTGGTCTGAATGTCTGATTGGGATCCATTATTTTTTTGCTTTTTTCCTTCCCTTGCAGTCTCTGACAAGAGATTCAACGTCTCTCTCTGCCTCAGTTTTGAGATTTCTGGACCTACAGTAGTGCTGCTGGTAACTCTGTCAGTAAGCCTGAATTGCATTTCTCTCTCAAAGCAGAGACTAAATCTTTGTTGTCTGTGAAAAACATACACTTCCTCAGAGCACCTGAGACAAATTCTGTGAAACATGTAGTTGTTTGTAAAGCTCTCTGAAAACGAAAATCAGTTAATATACATATAATCACAATAAACAGCAAAATTAAACTGAACCACTGAAAAGAAAAATTATCAGAATGACTGTTAGTTCCTGGGCAGGAGGCATCAGATAATGCCCCAAATAAATTTTTAGGTCAGATGGTTATCACAGAGGTTTGACTCCTCTAGAGATATATCCAGGAGCCATAATGCTCTGATTTCCGAATCCCAGAGACATGGTGCAGCGTGCCACCTTCTCTGTGATCAGCTGGTTAGGCTGGCCAGAGAAGCAGACCGGGTTGTGGCTCTGCCCTCTTTCATCTTCAACTCACGTGGGATGTTCCTACGTGGGAGTGTAACCAAGTGGAGAGCATTACACCCTGGGCCTGTACTTGGCCATCACCACTCTAGGGCGTCTCTTCCCGTGTGAGACGCAGGCTGATCTGCTGCATGTCTAGATGGGACTGTTTTATTTGTTGCATATCCTTGTACTCTGCAGTCAGAACCAAACCAGGATTTTGTCAAATAAAATTCTAGAAAAGGTCTCTGGACTTCAAGTCAAGGAGACTGGTTAAAAGTCTACGTGTCAATAAAACTGTAGCTACTTTTTTTAGATTAAACATCTTTAACAGCTGTCCTGGTTGTGCTGGATTAGAATCATCAAACTCATTTTCTGCACAGAGAAGCTGCATTTTAGAGCAGACCGCAGCACTTAATTCTGTGAGAACAGAGTTGATAAGACACTTTGATGTAGTTTATGGCCAGCTATGGAATGCAGGTTTCCATAGCGATCGAGGTCTTTAGCAGGTTTGAGACAGCCAGGTGCAGAAGCCAGCAGGGGCGAAAGGCAGGGCATCTGCCCCGAGCTGGCCAACAGAAGTATCCTGTACCATAAACGTCACGCTCCCGATACATTAGGAAATTGTCTGTGATGACTCTCTCTGTGATGGCTGCCATCCCTGGGGGGTCTCACCCACCATCCTGCTCCTGAGCCCTACTCCTTGCTCCCGAGCCCTGCCCCGTCGGGTGCGGTGACTGTCGTGTTCTGGCTGGAGCTGCGCTGCTCGCTGTGGGTGGCAACAGCACTCACTGCTGGGGGGGTGCAGCTCGCCAGCCCGGTATCGGCTGAGTGTAACCTGCTGTATTTCATACTAGTATTGGTGTTGATATTAAGGTTTTTAGTCTTTTATTAAATCTGTTTCTATTTTGACCTATGTGTTTCCTTTTCTTTTCCCAATTTCTCATCCTCATGGTGGGGGGGGTTGGGGGGGCGCGGCACTGGGAAATAAAATAACTGTCTAAACCACGACAACACCACTGGAGATGTCCTTAAAATACCTCCCAACCCAATCTTGATGATGAAGATGAGAAAGTCAGAATGTTTCATGTAGCTTAATTTACTTTTAAAGGAAAATTAATTTCTGGATGAAAAGGAAATTCTGTGGGAAAAAAATCTGTCATAGGTTGAACCACTCTTATAAACTTTTGTTTCTCACAGTTCCTGTTGTCATGCAAACCTCTTGCACACATTTAGCATAAGGAAGTAGAAAACAGCTCAAGATTTCCCAAATATGGATCAGTGCTTCCTACAGGCATCCGCAAAGGTTTCAAGTGAATGCTACATTTCAAAAGCTTTCTTAAGCTGTTTCTGTCTAGACAAAGGTTTTCTTCAAAGCTTCTGAAGTGTATCACTATCAGACTTTGAAAGCAGACAATGATCCAACTTGTCACCCTAAGAATTAAAGTTATAATAAAAATGTTGACCAGAAGAATTCTCTCCGTGTGGCGCAATTACTATTTACAATAAAGGCGAACACTGATATCCCTAGGCAACCGTGCTACAGCTTTATCAAACTCCTGCACACCAAATGCAGACACTTTAATCTTTCTATCAAATGTGAAAAAACCTCACATCTGAAGTCTTCCCTCTTCTGCCATTAAATTACAAATCCATTTGCTGCTTGATGTTATCAGCATTTTAAAGATGTGTAATCCTGGCCATGGGATTGCTTTTAATCCTCTAATAGCTATTTAGCTGATTTCTTTGTAAAAGCCCATCCACATTTCTTTCATGTTATATTACCCAGTGTCAATAACACGGCCAAAGAAAACCAGAAGGCACTATGGAAAAGTCATCTTCAGACAGTAAAGCAATCAGGGCCGATTTATCTCACTGGAACAAATGAGCAGGGAATGTCTACACAAAAATAAAGAATCTTTGAAAACATTTGTCACCAGCATACTTGGGAAGGAGGCAAAACAAGATCCAAAACATTTTGAAGAGAGACTCTCGGTACCAATGGGAGAGCCGTGCTGAAGTTAGCTGAGGTCAATGGCTATGGCTGAGGAAGGTGTCGGTAACTCTTTCCGAAACAGTCTAAGCAAATATCATCTCAGCAAGTACTCGTCAGTAGTAACCCTCAGCGTATAAATAAACGGCTGCAGAGCAAGAGATACATTTGTTCTAGACAAGTGGGGAGCAACAAAATGGTAAGACAGCAGCCCTACCTAACTCTCAGGCAAGGCTGTCCAACTGTAGATCTGGAAGCCCACAAGATGAGCATCATTTTCCATCAACCTGAAGGTGTGCTCATAGGTGAAAATCTGCTACAAATGCTCAGTCATATCTTTCCAACATGATTTTTACACATTTTTTTCTACCTTACTGTGAATATGTCCACTGATAGAGCAACGGAATGGTTCCATTTAGTGTGCTGTGCAAGACACTGGTGAGGCTTTTAGAGTGAAAGGGCCACCTGTTACTGTGGACCTCGGTTTTTACCAATTATGTTTTTGCAGGTGCAGAAAATGCAAAGATAGATTGGTATGGATCATAGGTTTTAGCCACACTAATAGAAGCCCTAAAAAGGAGTCCATACATCTCTCTCCCAGTTTCCCTGTTCAAAATTTTGAAGACCCCTTGGCTCACTTCAGATAATACAACTGGAGATAGAGGTCTCACAGACCTGAAATTCCTACACAGTCCATGAATGCTGGTGGCATCAGAGTGGAAAGACTTGTCAAATTAGAGTCTTTACAGAGGGGAAAGCTAACACTGAATTGTCTTTTCAGTTTGACCCGCTTGATGGTCAGCCAGCCCACAGGCATCAGCCAGCCGTCAGCAGGCACACATGCCTTGTGCTAGTGTAGCATGCTGCCTCTTGCCCGTTCTGCTGGGGCCAAGGGATGAAAATATGAACATTTTGGAGTTGGGAGGGAGAAGCTGAGTGAACAGACTGTGAGAGGGTGAAGGGTTGAAAATGTAGGGAAGGTAGGGGGCACAAATCCAAGCCAAGCTCCCTTTGCTGTACTGCTCACAAAGCACCTTGCTTGTCCCCATGATTTGATCTGGATGCAGTGTGTTTCTGGGTGTATAAAGCAGATTTTTGTGTTCCAGGGCTGTCAGCTGTCAGCACTGAATCCTAACCAATCTCTTCCATCTGCGCTGAGATCACAAAGAGAACAAGTAGTTACAAATAAATGGAATTTTCACGTCTTTTAATGTATTCACCTTACTGCCAACTATATTAGGCTGCTCTCTAGATGTAGCTTTTTTTTAAATTCAAGAAGCACTGAAGAAGTCTGAGGCTCAGCTGCAGAGGGTTTATCCCAGGGGAACACTCATGCAGAGGTGATGTGTGCGTCCCCATGCCCAGAAGTGTTAAAGCTCACTGTTGCTTAATGAATGAAACTGATAATAAACTGTGTGATACATAAATGGAGCCAGCCGGTCAAACACAGGCGTGCGTGTTATGGTGTTTGTGCAAGGGAAAAGGAGGAAGGGTGGCAGAGGGGAGGGGGAATAGAAAGTGGTTTTGAAGTGTGGCACACAGCTTGATGTCAAATCGGCTGCGTGGCTGAAACAAGAGAAATAGGAACAAATGAGATATGACACTTTTGGGGAGGATTAATTCCTGGGCGAAAAAAAACCCAAAGACTTAAAGACAATGTATTTTCAGGCAAACTCTGAAGAGATATAAAAACACTGTGAGATTTTGCACAGCAGAAATGCTAAGCAAATGCTAAGCAAAGCAGTGACTCTCGTGGACCAGGACTTAGAGGAAGCCATAGGCAGGGCTGGAGAGAGGCATGACTCCCTCCCTGGCCCCACCACCAGCCCACGTGGGTGTTTTCCACCGTTTAAAGTGCTTTCCTCCTTTCCCTAGCATACTTCTCCACTCGGAGGGAGGAGTGCTCCTACCTCTTCACCTCACCCCGAGGGCTGGCTTTGCATTTTTAGCCCAGGGTGCCACGAGTTTAGGAAGGACTCATCCTTGCCTCCTGAGGCTTTGCTCACTTAAGGCATCCCTCAAAAGCTTGGCCATGATCGGCTGCATCTGCTGTCTCTATCACGAGGCAGGGATGAGAGGTGGAGCTGAACTATAGTGTGGGCCTTAATCCTGAAGGAGCAAAACAGAATAGTGGAGAGAATAAGAGGAGCCCAGCACCATTACGAAGGTGGAGACGAGGAGTCTGGAGCATGGACAAAAGCCAACACAGTAGGTGTCTCTCTTAAATGAGGACTTGCACCACTGGCACTGCTCTTCCTCCCTCTTCCTCCTCTGTCCCCCATGCTGGGAGTCAGGAGCACTGCTGGAAACCATGGGAACATTGCACTGGGCATCACAGAGAAAAGAGAGCACTGGCTCTGTCAACAGGGACAAGGGGACAGGGGAAAAGTCTGTAGCGTGAACATCCAGCCCAACACAGAAATACTTCTGTTAGAGAGAGAAATCAGAGAGCAGCAGGCTAGGCATGTTCTGCCTGTCCTGATGAAAAGCTTTGTCAGGCTCAGGACTATAGGAAGGGCTATTCCCTGCTGCTAGTGTGTTTCGGAGGGTGGGTATAGGTTTGCTTCGTAGTGATAATGCCCACTTGCTTTACATTTTGCCATTCACCATCAATTCCCATCATTTTCCTCTCTTTCCTCCTGTCTGCCCCTGTAACCCTGGCTACTGCTATAGGGGCAAGGGTACAGGGACATGTCCTAGCTGTGTATTTTGTGTCCTTCTTGTACAGTAGCCTGATTTTAGCATCCCTTCTTGCTAACGCCTCTCTGCTGTTCACACTATGTGTGGCCCTCGGCGAAGATAGACGTGCCTCGCAGCAGCTGGGCAGGAGGTGGGCAGGGAGCTCTTTAATAAGCACAATTTAAAAAAATACCAAACAACAAACCCCCACCCCATCAGAGAAGCAGTAGCAATATGATTTTACCACCAACCATTGTGCAAAAATGGTTGAGACCACAGCGTTTGCATGACGGTGAGTCTGCCTGCCTGCACCTCAGACACACCATGTTTATCTGCCTGCCATCACTTCTCATTCGTCTTTTCTTATTCATCATTGCAAAATACCTCCAAGCATATTTCTTTTCAAAGTGCTGAGCAGTTGTGAGCAGGCTGTGCTTTAGTTGAGGAGCAGAGGGGATGATCACAGAGCTCAGCCCACCTGCTGTCAGGAGCCGAGTGATAAATCCAGATTACTTCAGCCCTGGGTTTTCCCTCTGTTTCAACAAGTGTGGCCCTCCTCTCGCCTCTGTGCTGGGAACATCAGGACATCCTGCCCCATCTCAGGGGAAAATATCACCAAGCTGCCTCCATACCACTTTACCAGGAGCTCGCTGGGCTGCTTGTCCCATGTGTGAGTGGAAGTGCCCAAGTCCCCTGCACTCATGGATAGATCTGCCCTCATGCATCACCCAGCTCTGGTATTGCAGAGCTGGCACCTGCATTTATTCTGTTCTGTTCTATTCTGTTCTGCTCTGTTCTGTTCGATTCGATTCGATTCGAGGTATAGTGAGGGTGGCAGGGACAAACAATTCTCTGCCAATCTGACACGCCAAAGATGCCGCCGCATCCTCTTTGCCATCAGCACCCCGCTACTGACTAACGCAAACCATTGCTGAAGCCAGGCAAAAAGCCATGAAAAGCCCTGCCCAGTTCCACTATCGCCTCCCTCAGCGCCCAGGCCCCAGCAATATGCTCCCAACATGGGCGGGGTGATGCTGCACCCCGCAGGGGTGATGCCCCATTGCAGCCGTGGTGGCGCATCCCAAGGGCCCTGTTAGGACAGATCAAAGCTGAGCGCCTACAGCATGTCAGCGTGACACGCTGTACAAATGTGAGGCATTTGCCTCTGTTTATGTGTGGTGCGCTCTGTAGCTTTGCATTTTGCAGCGCTATGAAAGCTTCAAAAGTTCCATTTACGTTAACAAGCCCATAAAGCATAAGGTTATTAAATGTTGTTTATAATCCCCTGAGAAGCTCATTCAGTTACCAGCTGGTTTGATTTTTGCTAAAAGCAAGTTTCATCAAGGCGCCAAGTTGTATCTGCATGTGCTATGGGAGCTTGTGTGAAAGGGCAAGAAAAAACGTGGTAATGCCATCATGATGCAACGGCTGAATTACTCTGTAGTAGGGATGGGCAGTGTTTTCAGGGATGAATGAAGTATGTTGTCTTTGTGACTGAAAAAAATGTTGCACTGAAATTTTTTAACAGTTATTTTTGGTAAAACTTTCTTAACATTGGTTATTTTCTGCAAACTTTACTGGAATTTTACTGAGGTCATTGTCTTAAAGACCACATTTCATATTTGCTTCTTTGGTGAAAAAAAGTCACAGTTTAGGTCATTTCATCACCTAGTAATTGCCACAAAGCCTAATAAAGTTATTGCATCTGTGGAGTAATGGTCATCAGAAGCTGTGGCTGGGCAGGAGATGTTAATGCAGAATGAGTATTAGGTGAGAGCAACACGGCCAGTGTGGCATCGTGCGGAAGAGGCATTTGCAGAGAGCAGCTGGACAGGAATGGTTGGAAAAAAGGTTTAGATTGAGTTAAAGGAGATGCCTGTTGACATGTTGGGACTGGATCCCAATGTTTCATCCACATGGACCTACTAGGAAGGTGGCACGAAGAGCCCATACACAGTCTCGGGCTTTTTTTTTTTTTTCCCACAAAAAGGAAGCCTGAAGTGGAGTCTCTGTCCAGACTTTCCATGGCTGAAACACAGGGTAAGAACACTTCTGGGAAAGACACTGGTGAGTTTTCTTCACTGTTCTTAATCATAAGAGGTAAAATAGGAGCTTAGTAATGAAGTCCGGCATACGAGTGTGTGCACAGACGTGTGTGGGGCAAATGCTACAGAGCATACTTACTACAGCAGCGCCAAGGTTTAGGGACCTTGGAGCATGGGGCAGGGCAGAGGGGCATCTGCTATAAGAGCCCAGTATAACGTGTCACTCCAGCATGACGATGGCAGCAACAACTTTTGTCCAGGAATCATCAGGATGATGTGTTTTGTTGTATACCTGAAATTAGTTTTACAGATTAGATAATGTTTATTCTGTAAATAATTCTAAAGGCCATTTTCAGTTCGAAAGGATACAGTTGAAATATTGTTAAAATATATTTGTATTGAACCATGCCTGCAAAACAGAGGCAGCTTTGATTTTCTTTTTTTTTCCTGAAAGCATTCCCTTCTTTTCAGCTAGCCCTAACTTTTAATACTGAGAACAAAGTCCACAAGCTTGTGCTCAAATATCGACAGTGACTTCATCATGATTAGGAAAGTGACTTGACAGATCTTAAGGTTTAAGGCATTCACACCATGAAAACTGTGAATGGAAATCTATTGGACTTAGAGTTTACATGGAGACATTTAAGGAAAGGCAGTTTGTAAGCTGGAGTAAAATAGCTCATAAATTTTGGATAGTCAGTGAGATCCCTGGAAGATCAGATGCTACTTTGTCTGAGACTCCTTGGGTTGGAGCTCTTTGGAGGACAGGTTTTTTTAGAGAAATTTCCAGTACCTCTTCATTTTGGCCAAGTTATATATAAAAATATTACAACACAGATGCTCCAAAAAAAGTGTGCACAATACAGGCTATCGGACAGTACTAGGAGTATATTCTACCTGGCATATATGGATGTGAGACAACACCTACATGGTTAAATCATATCCCTCCTTTCTTTCTTGGTTTTTTGTTGTTTTTTTTTTTTAAATCCTAGATTCAGTGGGACAAACTCATGAAAGATCTGGCAGCTCCCTCCGAGTCCTGAACCCTGTCCAAGTGATAATTATACCTGTTTGAAATCCGGGAGCTGAGAAGTAGCCTCCAGCCACTCAACAAAGGCTGCTCCAGTGCTCCGAGGAAGCAGAGCCGACACTTCCCTTCTCCTTGTCTGCCTCCTGCTGAAACACATTTGCAGAGTTTCCTGAAGCCTCTAAGGCTTCTGGTGGAACCAGACCTGGTATCACATGAAGTATCATCGCATGTGAAGACAAAGAAACACCCCTACGGGCATAGTTAATGCAGACAAACTTTAATGACTTTTTTTTCCCCCCCCCGGTTTGCAAATGTATAATTAATCTCCGTTCAAATTTACATGTTTGA